>WUAW01007254.1:6881-32280 GCA_017165845.1 Thaumetopoea pityocampa | reverse complement strand
AGCACAGTGTGGTGACCTACTTCGCTATACAGTACCACACATCCACAACAGATGGCGCACCACTTAAGTGACGACATTACCATAGAAGTCTGAATCACACTGATGAAGTTTGATAGCGACTTAGCGTATATACAACGTCCCAACATCTGACATCTGACAATAGAGCAGTGATAAGCCCCACCAGATATAACACCCGTCTGGACGGAAGATCTCCCCTTTTCCGAAACTGCCACTCATGCTATATTATCGGCCTATAGCTGGTGACATCTCAACGCGTTCACTTATATCTTCATTAAAATCAGTGTTTATCATTCATCCAGCAGAGGACTGGTAGAGGCTGAATAGAATAGTCGATATTTCTAATACGAACCATAAATTTAAAAATATTNTGCACAGTGTGGTGACCTACTTCGCTATACAGTACCACACATCCACAACAGATGGCGCACCACTTAAGTGACGACATTACCATAGAAGTCTGAATCACACTGATGAAGTTTGATAGCGACTTAGCGTATATACAACGTCCCAACATCTGACATCTGACAATAGAGCAGTGATAAGCCCCACCAGATATAACACCCGTCTGGACGGAAGATCTCCCCTTTTCCGAAACTGCCACTCATGCTATATTATCGGCCTATAGCTGGTGACATCTCAACGCGTTCACTTATATCTTCATTAAAATCAGTGTTTATCATTCATCCTACTATATACAGCAGAGGACTGGTAGAGGCTGAATAGAATAGTCGATATTTCTAATACGAACCATAAATTTAAAAATATTATTTTTTTATTATTTAATTTTATTAATTCAAAGATATTTAAAATAAACTAATCAAATCGACTGATTAAAGGCTTCTGAAATCAAATTCTTCGATATTTGTAAGTTCTGACTAGTCTGTAATACGTTCAATACTCAAAATCCGTGCGTGTGACCGCACGACTTACCCAAAAGATGGTATCATACCGTCTCGTGATTAATTATACGAGTGACTATCGCGAGTGAAAGGGTTTCGGGGTGTATTAACTAGTGTAATTTAACGACCACACGCAGACCCGCACACACGTAGCAGACATGTATTGAAATGCGCGGTTCCTTTACGATGTGAGACACGCAAGGTGTAAATATCCTAATGCTAACTAATATTTCAAATGGGAATGTGAATTTGTCTATTTATTGACGAAACGATTATGAGCCATGATGACGTTGATGTCACCAGCTATAGGATCGAAGTGTAGCAGAAGTGGCAGTATCGGAAAAGGGAAGATCTTCCGACCAGACGGGTGTTATGTCTGGCGGGGCCTGCCACCGGCCTGACGGTTGATGTCGGGACGTTGTATATACGCTAAGTCGCTATGAAACTTCATTAGCGTGATTCAGGCCTCTAGGTTCATCACTCAAGAGTAGCACCATCTGTTGAGGATGCATGATACTGATGCTAATTCTGCTCTAACAGAATTTAAATAAATTTATTCTCTCCCTATCTTTTTCTAATGTCAAACACCAAAACGAGATACCAAACATTTATAGCGAGTACCAACCTATATTTCTGTTAAACGATTCAAAAAATGTTGCGATTTTGCCTACCTTTAGTCGGTATGTTCCGAGGTCGTGTCTAAATCTTTTAATTTTGACATGTCTATACGAAACTGACAGCACCAAAATTTATTTTCTATCTCGTTTTGGCGTTTGACATTAAAAAAAAGATAGGAAGAGATTCAATTTAGTTAAGTTCTGTTACCGCAGAATTACCACCATCGTGTAGTGAAATACATGGTCACCACAGTATATTTGTCATCATCATGAAATCATCATCATATATTTAAGGACATCAACGCAAGAGAAACTACAGTTAAAAGCTAGTATCTTTAATAATTACTTATTTTTTTATAATACTATAATATTATAAAATTGTTAAATGTAAAATTTTGTAATTCAAAGATATTTAAAACAAACTAATCAAATCAACTAATTAAAGGCTTCTGAAATCAAATCCGTCGATATTTGTTTGTTTGTTCGAGCTTCGCGCAAAAAATAGCATGCAGATTTTGGTCAAACTACTACTTAAATACTGCGGCATGTTTCATCAAAATCGCTCCAGTAGAATTGAACATTTACCCGTGTTTTAGTAGCCGCTTTTAAGGTACGAGTGCTCAGGTAAAAATGGTGCTAAGCCTTTTTATATAAATCTATGACTGTTTCGCGGTTTCCCACGTAGCGGAAAAGCGACATTCGCGCAGATAGAGCCGCGGCCAAAAAAAGGTTATTTTATATAATTTTCACTTTATTCTCTGTGTGCTATTATTTATTATCTAAGTTGTGCTTACACCGCGCCTTATTCCATATTATCGAAATGGGGGAACCATTGATCTCTTATTAGAATTTAATTTGTAATGTCACCTATTATCATTAAATAAATTACTTACTATCATTAAATAATGATAGTAAGTAATTTATTTAATGATAATTGCTATGAATAGTTTGATTGTTTCGTTAATAATTAATATTAGTTACTTCTGAAGTTAGGAAACAAAAATATATATTTGTATATTATGATGTTGTTATACTATCATAGATTGTAGAACTATACATGAATCCTGAAAACGTAATGCACCTCCTTTGGGTAAACATGTAATAAAATAGAAAGTCACAGACAAATCAGCAATTCAGACGTTTAGCGTTTGCAGTAGAGTTTGTACACGAGACTAAAACCGGAATAAACCAGTTTGCGCTGGCTCTGCACTCTCACGTCGCTTATAAATCTCATCAGAAGTTAGTTATACATAATAAATTATGTTTAATACGTACAATATTATGTACCAACCTACCTATAAAAATAAAATAAAAATATATAAAAGTATTTGTTTATTTATTTATTTGCTAACCGTACACTACTACAAATACAAAAACGTCTCCAAGCTGATTTGATCGTATATTTTTTTTTGACCATATATAAGCCAGTAGTTGACTACAATCCCACCTGATGGTAAGTGGCGATGTAACCTAGGGTGGTAAAATGTACTAGCTTATTAAAAACTTGTTCATTCTTGTCTTAAAGACATGTCTTAAAGTATGTGTTATTAATTGAGCGAATTTTGTATAACTACTCAAGAACTTACAAATGGGGCACGCAACGTGAACTTTCATAGTATTTTCAGTGGCGGTTAATAGGTTACAGCGACTGGCGTCGTGTTCACACGTTCCAAAATTAAAGATTAATGGCGTCGATAGCGCGCGGTTCGTTCTGAAACGCAGTTGACAAAACGCCGACCGTTTTACATAACTGCCAGTATTTATTTTGTACTCGATTATACGAACAACTCCATTTTTACAATCGTAGATTGTGATCGAGTGTACATGTTAAAAAATAATAACATTGAACATTTTAAATTTAAACAATACACGTGACAGGCGCACGCACAATACCGTGCTACCGTCATAGGTATGTATATTAAAACGGTGGGTAGGATTAAAAACCGTCATAATTGATTACTTTTATATATTATTAGCATTTACCCGCTGCTTCGCTAGCGATGATGTCCTTAAATACATGTAAGAGATCGTTGAAAATACAACTGTTTTCTATTCTTCAATTTTGTTGCTAAGCGTGGAGATTATGGCAAATCCCTCCTTTTAAGGAGGAGGCTTATGTCCAACAGTGGACTTTGATGTTGATGATAAGACATCTTAATATATATTTAAATTAGATTTTACCAACATTTTAAGCTTTGGTCTTTTAAAATAAAATACTGTATTAAAAATCTCTATATATCGACAATTTTAAAATTATAAAATGCCATTATTTATACAATAAAGATATTTTAAAAATCTAACTCGAATCGAGTAATCAAGTGCTTCTGAAACTGAAAGCATGTTTCGTTTTCATCGCGTCTGTTTGATCGAGCTTCAAGCAAAAACTAGCCGACTGATTTAGATAAGGTACACTGTAACAGTCTTAAAAGTAGGTACTATTAAAACTTAAATACTGCATGTTTCATCAAAATTCCTTAAATAGAACTAAAAATATTTCTTGTATATCAAGTAAAACGCTCAGAGAGTACGTAATCTTTTAGCCTGCCCGGCAAATAGACTTAAGTATATGGGTAAGCGACCCTGGCCCCCCGAGCTACTGTCTCTTCCTGCTCCTTCCGAGATAGTAGTATCCTATAGCCTATAATCCTATTCCAAAATTCCATATTCCTTGCTTAATACACCTTTCCTACCTCATCCTTTTTCCTTTCCTCTCCATTAAGCCGCGGGAACGCAATGAGGAACTTTAACATTTTTAACCTTATAAAATGGCGACATCGTGGTTCGCCACCCGACACGTCTCGTTGCCCGTGGGGGCGAAATGTGGGCTGCAGATAGCCATTCTGTTGCATTGAACGATTGTAGCAGGTGGAAAGAAGTGGTCTCTGCCTACCCCAATGGGAAAGAGACGTGACTATATGTATGTATGTAGTAGGTATATACTATGATCTCTGCCTACCCTTATGGAATATCGGCGTGAGTGTATGTATGTATGTATCAAGTAAAAATATCAAGTATAAATATATCTTGTACTTTTTTGTAAATTTATAAGTATTTTGATATTTTCCATTTAGAGCAAAAACCAACATTAACGCGGGCTGACCGGCGGATGAAAACTAGTATTGATAATGCAATACCACTAGTCTACGTCTACTGCAAATGTGAGTCCAATCAACATGAGTGTGGTCAATTCTTTTTTAACATGCATTCGACTATTTTTTTCCAATCAATCTACATACAAAAACGGACAAATAAGAACCATCCGATTTGATTGGCAATGGTTATGGGGCCGGTGCTCGTGTTCTGTCCGCGTTATTTGCGGTTAGAGACACACTAACTGATCACTGTAAAGTGGTAACTATTTCACACGCACGCATCGCTGTGCGGCCACAGCAATTGGTTCTGTGAAATTTTACTTAGAACTCTTTGTTTATACGTTAACTAGCTTTTACCCGCGGTTTCACTTGCGTTGATGTCTGATGCCCGTATAAAACTATTTTTTCTATCCCTGTGTATAGCCTCTGTATCCCTGACAATGTGTATACAAATTTTCATGATGATCGGTTCAGTATTTGAGGCGTGAAAGTTTAACAAACAAACAAACAAACTCACATTCGCATTCACAATATTAAGTTCAGATGTGGTTGGATTGTTATTATTACGTTTTTATAACTACCTGCAGTTTTTGTTTGGTTATTACTTCTATAACAGCCTTGACTATTTGTATAGGGTTGAGCGTATCCTCTTGAGATAGGAACCGCAGAGTAAATGGTAAAATACATTTTGTGATACAATGTTGGTTTAATCAGCATTATCAGTAATCGGAATTAAGTATCTATGAACTCCTAATACCCTATAATAATAATATTATATTATTATTATTATAATATTACTGTTTTAAATGTCATTATTTCAACCAAAAGTTTAATATGATAAAATTTTTGTTTATACAGATACCCGTAGGTTCAAAATATCTAATCAATATATCTAAAATATTAAGAAAAATATCCATCTTTGTTTTGCTACGCAGATCTGAAATAAATTAAAAAAAAATAAGAATTACGAAAGTTAGATTAGACCGATCATCAATAATATTTCAATATATTCAAATGTTATATCATGGTACGCTAACAATTACGATTTCAGTTCAAGTATAATTATTTTTAAGAACGTAGATTGAATAATATCCCTTCTCCAACTATAGTGACAATAATTTATTTTTGGAAATATTATAAATGCTTTTCATAATCTACAGCTCTTGGTTAAAACAGAAAAAATAAACGACTGAAAACTCAGAACGATCAAGCGTAACGCATTTAATGTTATCTCGCTACCTCTTTCATTTTGACCCCTATCCTTAAAAACCTTAAGCAATGTTACAACACGACTCCCGATAATCAAAAAAAAATCCGAAATGTCTGCGGCATATCCGTATTAACATCTAAATTTAAGATCACTAACTTCAAACAGGGAGTTCGGCGTCAACCCGACTGCCGCGTCACCTACAAATTTGTTTTCGTCTTTTATATCGGCTTATTGTGATGTCTGATATATGAATTTGGTGTTATTTGGTTTATCAATAATCGTGAACGATATTGAAACATTGGAATAAAAGTGTGGCCATCGAAGAAAAGTGACCGCGATTATTCAAAACAATAGGCCTGCGGGAATTTGCCTGGTCAAAGTAGTATTCGTTGGATTGACTTCAAAACTCCCAAGAGGCAGTAAAATGTGACACAAAAATATATACCCTCGACACTGGCAGGACAGGCGCGAATTCGCAGCCGATTGTCATTATGAAAAATAGAAGAAGAGGAGAACTTCAAATAGTTCACCTAATTCCGATCATTGATCATTATATAATTATAAACTTATATACTTAACTCAGCAGAGAAAAAAAACGAAGTCACAGATAAATATATCTGTGACTTCGTTTTTTTTGAAATATCAAAGGGTTGCAAAGTTGAAGGGACAATAAGACATAGTTTATAGGATCGATGGAAGTTGGGGCTTAGTTGTCGAAACTGCAACCCAACATCGGAAAGCGAGATATAGGTCGATCCACGACTAGATGGACTGTTAACTAATCAAAACTGTGGACTGTGGTTAGTCATGAGTTCACAGAATTTAAGACACTACAAAGCCGTGACTTTGTAGTAGGATTAGCTTTTAGCTGCTACTTCCCTTGTGTTGTTGTTGGATGACCATATAACTCGAGAACAGCTGTTTTTGGAATAACAGGTACCCTATGTCCTTTTCTGTATCTCTAACAATGTGTATACAAAATTTTATCATTATCGGTTAAGATGTTAAGGGGTGAAAACGTATAATAACAAACAAACAAACTCACATTCGCATTTATAATATTAGTCAGTACGAGTATGTATGATCAACTGTAATGTTGATGAAGACGTTAATGATCACGTTGAGATATCACCAGCTGTAAGTCTAAGTATAGCAGGAGTGGCAGTATCCGGAAAGGGAAGTTCTTCCGATCAAAGAAGTGCTATGTCTGGCAGAGACTGCCGCCGCCCCTACGGTTGAGACAGAAACGTTGTATATAAACTACATCACTATCAGAATTCATTAGCGCGATTCAGAGTTCTATGTTTAAATCGTCATTCAGAATTACGCCATCTGTTGACGATGCGTGGTATTATGTAATGAAGTAAGTCGCCACAACTGTATACAATTAAGGACACTCAAAGCCTTAACTAACACTCGTCCGTGGCGTACAGATAGTGGCACGCTGTCGGAGGTCTATTCCCGTTTCGACCGCAAATTTCCTGCTGCTTCCGATGTGATTACAGGAATCACGCTCGAGTCCACACACCTGCCTTATTGTGGCTTTCTGTACAAAGAATTAACGACATACAGCTGTGTTTGTAGTGCCTGTCCATACACTACTGCTGTGCACTTGTCTAATTCATATTAAATTATTTAAGTTGGCTTTCTACCGTATATACATATATGTTAATGCAAATATAGTATAATAAACAGTTTGGTCTTGATAAACTCCTTAAATAAGTTTAATTTAAAAATCTATTTTCTATTATAAGATTGTTAAATGTCAACTTTTCAAAAGTCAAAGTTATTTCAAAACAAACTACTCAGATCAACTAATTAAGGGCTTCTAAAACCAAATCCGTCGATGTTTGTTTGCTTGTTTGTACGGGCTTCACGCAAAAACTAGTAGGTAGATTATAATCAAACTGTTACAAACTTAAATACTGCGCTACGTTTCAAAATCGGTTTAGTAAAAGTGAAGATGTAGCTTGATCCCCGTTTTAGTATCCACCGTTAAGGTACGAGAGCTCAAGTAAATGTAGTTTTAAGACATTTTATAGAAATCTACTGTGATTGTTTCGAAATTTCTTATGTAGCAGAAAACCGACACTCACAGGAGCGGAGCCGCGGGCAAAAGGTAATAAATAAAACATTATAATCATCATCATCAACCCATCTATTATTCCTCGCAGGACAAGGGGCCTCCTCTCCGAATGAGTGGGGTTAGGCTATAACCCGCCGAGCTATCCTAATGTGGGTTGACAGACTTCACATGCGATCGAGAAAATTTCTCAAGCGTACAACTTTCCTAGCGAATTTTCCTTCACTGTTTGAAGCGAGTGATAATTAATTATTAGATTATTATTACGCACATGATTTTGAAAAGTCAGAGGTACGTGCCTTGGATTCGAACTAGGAATCGAAGACTTGGCGTACATGGTCTTACCACAAGACTATCACAGCTTCCTAAGTAATTCAGTAAGTATTATCTGTAAGTACTCAAATAATTCAGTTTCAATATATTGAACAAAAAATGACTGAAAGGAATCTGTCAAAATTTAATAATTACTCTCACCCATTTGACCGGCAAGAGAGAGATTTGGTAAGAAATGGAGGCAAAAGACTGAAAACCGTTCGTTATGGCGATCTAGGGGCAGTAGTATATCTATCACACCATAGTATTTATGACGTCTATATTATAACATAAATTTACTTGTTACTTTATCCAAAATGCAATGTTTTAAAAGATAGCCTTTTCAAATAAAATAAAATTAACTTAAGCGTGTCATGTTTGTACTTATCCTTTTATAGAGATTTATCAAAATATTAGAAGGAGTTAATTTTAATAAATTCGTTTATATTAATGAATTGTAATTAGTTGTTGAATTAAAAATCCAAAAAAAAATAATATAGATTAACTGCTCGTAAACTTATCTATATGAAGTAATAAAATGTATGTTCCTATACTCTCTGTAAAATTGAAATGTAATATACCAAAGAGTATAAAATTTTAAGTTTCGAATGGAACTATAAAAAGTCTCGACACTATGAGCACCAGATGTGACTGGCCTAAGACAACGGGTGCCGGCCGTCCGATTAGCCACGCCCACCACGTACTTGCAGCCCGCGCTATTCACTACACTTGAACTTTTTTGTGGAGGCCGATGATGTAATTTTGTAGGAAATTACAGTTTCCGAACGCAAATGGGAAAAAATACAATTTCTTTATCTGTGGTGTCAGCAGCTAATTAATCAATTAGAGCTGGTCAAGATAACGTTGATGCGGATATAACGAAGTTCTTGCTACAATGTTACGCAAATAATACTGACAGTAAGTATAGTATAAAATATACTATAATAAAAAAAAACTGATAATCTCTCTCTACAGGTTGTTAAACTAAAACTTCTTCGACGTTGTGACAGATATTACGATTAAATTAAAAAAATACTTTTATTAAAGGTTATTATTACGTAAAGTTACTGTTAAAACCAAAAGCCAAGGCCAAAGAAAAAAGTGCTTTATTTTAATACAGCATGTCCGCCTGAGAATTTCTTATTAGGGCACCAAAAGTTGTAGAAGTCAAATAATACCAATTACAATGGTGCTACAACTTTTTGGTGCCCTAACAAGAAATGCTCAGGCGGGTATATATCAGAATAAAGCACTTTTTTTCTTTGGCCGGTACTTTTGCTTTTGGACCAAAAATGTATGAAATTCGGATGATGTCCTTTATGGTGAAGTAAATCGAAACAAATCGCAATTGCTAATTAGGGGATGCTGAATATAATACCAGTAACATTTTTAGCACAGATGTTACGAAAGCTTAACAGAACGCCTGAAACCTGAAACGAAGCAATATTACCGAGAAATTCCCCAAATCTGACGCTAACAAACTTTTACGAGCCGTTTTAGTGATTCCATAACAAGTTTTTACGCCGTAATATTGTCAAATAAGATTTGCTTCAATGTTTTTTTTTTACAATTTACTTTGCGTTAACGAATGTTATATATTAACTGAAGCAATATTAGCCTAAAATAATTTATCATCAAGACAAAGATATTCAATGTTGGACGTAAGCCCTCCCCCTTCCCCCTGGAGTGTCATAGGGAACGACTGCCGGCCTTTTGCATCTATCATTTACCTACTCTCTCTCTCTCTCTCTCTCTCTCTAAAGCGTCTGTCAAACTGGTGGCAATAATTATTAAATTTTCGCTGATACGTGTTTATTTAACACATACATACAGTCATGCCTTTTTTCCGCTGGAGTATGCAGAGACTACTTCTTTCCACTTGTTTTGATCGTGACACACATGTTTCGCTTCTTCTACCTTTATCAACGCTTTCATATCAGCTCGTCGGTTGTGGGTACTCATAATTTAATACGTCAAAACTGAATTACTTGTTGAAGACTTACTGAATTACTTACGGAAGTAGTAAGAACCTAGTAGGTATAACAATGTATGCCAAGAGTTAGATTTTTCGATATAATGTGCGTATTAATAACTTAATAATTAATCATCACTCGCTTCAGATGGTGAAGGCAAACATCTTGTGGAAACCTATACGCCTGAAAAATTTTCCTAACACCTTCGCTGCGTTGTGGCAATTATTTGTATTTTGGCGTGATTGAATATCAGCCGGTGCGGTAGCTCATTGTCGTCGCTTTAGGCTCGGTGCGCGGGTGAATTAACTATGTTCCCGTACGAGTAGACAGATGACAGTGATCTTTTCAATATTGTTGCTTTAAATAGAATAATATTCTACATCAGAAGTTCCCTTTTTCTCATAGACCACTTTCATAATTTAGCTGGTTCCGGTGGACCCCCTGCAGCTACATTTCTACCATATTCCCAAAAGTTGACCAAAAAATGTGAAGATTAGATCCAACTATGGAAATTCGCGTACGCCAACTTAGACTCCCGTCGAGTCTCCCGTAGACCCCTGGGGGTCCACCTGGACACTTTGGGAACTATGGGCCTACAGCATAGGCAAAAGATAGCCAGCCTATCGGTATTCTATAGGATTCACTTTGGAGCGTGTGCTCAGGAATTACACGATATAATTCTTCCAGCTCCCTTCCATCATCGGACGACTAGACGTACCGCGGGTTATCCTCTCTACCTGGTTGATGTTCCGACTATCCGTGCTAAACTTTTTGCTTCTTTGTTCTTAATGCGTACGGCCAAGGACTGGAATAGTCTGCCGGCGTCAGTGTTTCCCTCCGATTACAATGTGGACGTTTTCAAGATTTCTTGAAATCTGTTCACTCTTTTGAGTGAACGTGTTTCTACTAGGCTAGTGCACTCTACCACCAAAGGCTACATCGCCACTTACCATCAGGTGGGATTGTAGTCAAGTGCCAGCTTATGGCAATTAAAAAAAAAAACCGTTGAAATTTGTCTGGTGCTACGCTTCATCTGACTACACCGTATACTCTTGACATGACTCTTAATCTTAAATGGATAAGGTTGATTTTAAACGTTACTTTTTCAAATTAATTGACCGCTTTTTGTTTCCGTCGGTGGCAATCTGTTCTCCTAGCAATACCAGTGCGCAGGTTAACGACACTAAACAAAGTCCGCTCTGTTGGCAGGTGGAACTGTTAAACCGTAGAACGCGCATTCAGAGCATCGCGACAACTGTTCACGCGTTCGAATGTTTATAATCGTTTTGGGATAATTTTAAGACCAGTATAGCTAATAAAAAGTTGGCATTATATTTTTTTTTATAAACTAAAAACATTACTTTGAAATTTAAAAAGAGAGAATGTAATAACATCTCCTTTGACACGGTTAAAACAAAAAAGTGATTGCGATATCTAATATGGATTCTTTTTTAGAGTTTTGGCGACAATCCGAGTGATGTTTCCACTTGAAGTGATGTAAAAACGGACTCATATGTTGAAATTAAATTGGGGGGTAGCCAATCCAAACATAGTCATCATCACCATCAGTCCGCGGCAGTCCACTGCTTAACGTGGGCCTAAAAAGGACGAATTTACCATAATCTCCACACTTGGTAGGCTTCTTGAAGATCAGCCCATCACCAGAACCACACAGGCCTGTTGCGAGAGCGCGCTACGTCCGGCGCCCCCACACAGAGGAAGGGAGTCAGGAAGGCTCCCTGGGAGAGCCTTAGGGCTCTCGGTAGGAAAGAGGGAGTGATCCCTCCCCGAATGTAGAGGCCCGTGAGCGATCACGGCCAAGCCCGCCCGAACCGCGGATGACTGCTCGCGTGATTACCCCGCTCGGGCGCAAGGTCCAAGGCGGACGCCGCACTGTTTTTAGTGGGTGCAATCCTCACATAACCGTCGTGCTGTGCCCTCGGCGCGGCGGCTGACCCATATTTAGCCATTTTCTGTGCGCATAAAAGGCGCCTTGAAGATCGCAGTAGACTTTCATCGAATAACAGAATGATACAGCTGCCCGTTATCCGGCTACACCCCTCAGCTGGTTCCCACAGCACCCTCGAGAAGAGATGGAGTGACGCTATTATTATGCCGGCGCCATCCACTAACCATATTGATCCCCACTACAGGGGCACAAACCTCCCCCGATCAGGAAAGAAATTAGGCCATAGTCTACCACACTGGCCTAGTGCGGATTGGTAGACTGGACACAGCCATGCGGACATACAGGTTTCCTCACGAAGTTTTCCTTCTCCATTAAGTGCATTAATATCTACAGTGTAGACCGGAGGTTTCCAGACTTTTTTTCTCATAGACCATTTTCAAAATTTAGCTGGTTCCAGTGGACCCCCTGCAGCTACATTTCTACCATATTCCCTAAACTTGAGAAAAAATGTGAAGATTATATCTAACTATGGAAATTTGCGTACGCCAACGTAGACCCCCGTCGAGTCTCCCGTGGACCCCTGGGGGTCCACCTGGACCTCTTTGGGTGCAGACCGTGCATGAATTAGTAATAACTCATTGGTACCGAACCGGGTCGAACCCGCGACCTTTCAATCATGAGTCGTGTCTATAACCATTACACCACCATGGTCTACACGACCGTGTATGAATTAGGAATAACATTGATGCGGGACGGGGACCGAACCTACGACCACGGTCGCAAACCGTGTCTGGCATCATTAATATACACCAATAAACATAGTAATGTTTAATACTAAGTAATCTGACTCCAGGTAGGGTAATCTACAAAAACAAATAAAACGCGTCGTCCATGTTTCAAAGAAGCCTAATCAAAACAAAATCCAAAATCCCTTAATACAGAAAAGGGGCTCCATACGAGGTGCAATAAAGGTACACGCGAACGCCTCAAGAATTAAAAGAAAATACGGAAGACTGGGGTCGCACAAAGTCTACAATGTCAAAAAAGTCTCTGTCAACAAAACAACGTAGGAAAAACTCCACATTCTTAATTTAACTTGAGTCACTTTTTACATCCCTACTTCGGTATAACCAGACTTTTAAATCTCCCTTGCGTGACTTGTACTAAATCTTTTTGTATGTGCAAAGGGAATCCGCAAAGGTCAAGTAACATTGGACACGTGACTGTGATGGGGTGGCAAAAGTAAGCGAGCTCCCCATTTCTTAAGGCGGTTATATGGCTGTGTGTATATATGTATATGTGTGATACTGAGCTGATTCCGAGGCTCGCCTTAACATGCTGTTTGCGGTGACTTCAGCGGTAAAAGAAAATTGGCCTATTTTATTTTTTAAACCGTTTCGAGGTGAGTAACGAATGAGGAAAGATATTTTTATAAATGTAATTGGTTTTAATGAATCATTGCTCAACGATAAAGTGGTTTTACGTACAATACAAATACTGGGAGATATTGAATAGGAGATTTGGATATCGCTGAATTTATGACTTTGCTGTGTGACGCCGACATAATGATAGCGTCACTCTGTAACTGCCCGTGGGTGCTCTGAGAACCAGCTAAAGGATGGATCAGGATAATAGGCAGCAGTGTTATTAAAATAAAATCTATTGCAATCACCAAGACATATGACAAGCGTGATTATGATAGATATGATCATGGCAAATCTTCCTTTTATAGAGGAGGACCATGTCCAATAGTGAACTTCCACCGACTACTGATGAAGATGATGATGGATTAATGATTCGTTGTGTAACTGTTAAGAATTTTAAGTATATTGTACACAATATTTACAAAAAAAAATTTATACATCTCATCATCGTGGACTTGGTAAAGCGACTTGATAATCCTACATCCTATTTCAATCGCAGGAGTGACTTGAGGGTTATGTCAGATTCTGGCTAAAAACTCTGAGGTGACTTTCATCGACGTATTGAAGGGCTTTGGAATCCATCGTGAATAACCTTCCGTTACCCCACAATGCCCCACTCTTTCGAGCACGTCTCAAGAGTTTCACGTCTCAAGAAGGTTTAGACTTACTCCTCCAACCATACCAGCTCCATGGGCTCACGACGATTTAAACCACATATCTCACTGTTTTTCTCGAGGAACCTGACTTGACATAACGTAAATCATATTACAGGTGATGCGGCTGTCACAGAAGTTCAGATGACCAACTACTATTTGACATCATCCCTGAAAGTCTCTACAATCCCATCTTCAGTCTTATTAAAATACCAGCCAAGAAACATTGTTTTACGCTCCAGAACATGAAAAAGGAAATGAGAGCGTAATTGGGGAGGGAGGAATTTGAACCTTAGACTTTCGGATCTGAAGATGAAGACGTGTCAACAAGTCTAAAAATGTAAAAATTCGAACATCTCTTAATATAAATACAATATTATATACAAAGGAATTATATACTTTGTCAGGAAATACTTAGTCTTTTAGCCTGTCCGGAAAATAGACTTAAGGATATGGGTAAGCGACCCCGGCCCCGGAGCTACTACTGTCTCCTCTTACTCCTTCCGAGATAGTAATATCCTATACCCTATAGTCCTTTTCCTAAATTCCATATTCCCTGCTTAATAAACTCTTCCTACCTCATCCTCTTTCCTTTCTTCTCCCTTAAGCCGTGAGAACGCAATAAGAAACAGTAACACTTTTGAACCTTATAAAATGGCGATGTCGTGGTTCGCCACCTGACACGTCTCGTTGCCCGCGGGGGCGAAATGTGGACTGCGAATAGCCACTTTTCTATAGTAAATGATCGTAGCAAGTGGAAAGAAGTGGTCTCTGCCTAACCTAATGGGAAAGAGTCGTGACTATATGTATGTATGGAGTATGTACTATGGTCTCTGCCTACTCTTAAAGGATATCGGCGTGAGTGTATGTATGTATGTAAGGCAATTAAATTAAATCTGATAATAACTAAATAATATTAAAAAATCAAACATTATGTGGATCTAATCAATAATGAAGAACCCTAGATAATAGCTTATTATACAAATCATAAAAAATCTTCAAAACACCTATACACTCAGATGAGTGTATAGGTGTTTTTTGAGGATTAGATAATCCTCAGTAATTATAAGAAGTCAATTTACTCTTAACAGAGAATTAACAGGAAACCCCGACTGAAGTAATTAAAATCATTATATTTTAAAAATATAAAGTGTTCTGAGCGCACCCGGTCGATATTCAAAAAAGGTCCTTGATCTCCATCCCTTATCATCTGTCATATAAACTTAAGCAACCCCCCGCCCCCACACACGCACACGCACCCACACACTACTCATTATAAGGGTAACTAATCACTGAGTTGCACAGCAAAAAAAATTGGAATTTTTTTATTCATTAACCACCCTCTCTTCTTACATTGCCGTCCCTGATGCACAACAAAATACGTGGAGTAGTTATCTACTCCACGTTGTAATATTTATATATTACATAAATTTTAATTTTTTTAGTGTCACGTGTGAACACATATACTGTCACGTTATTACGTTATTCAGGATATTTACAATGTATAAAATAACTGAAACTCTGCTATATCCATACTAATATTATTATATAAGTTTGTATATAGGGAATTTCCTCTATAACTACTCTGAATAAATTCAGAAAATTCTTTGACTAATAAGAAGTTACTTATCCCTGAATATACTATATGCTCTATCTTATTAGCACGTGAATAAATTTTCCTTTTCTATGCAGGTGGAGACACGGGTAATAGCTAATTACTAATATCCTGAAAAATTAATAGCTTTAATGTAAATTATCATAATAGACCATATTTAATAACCTATACTAAATACAATTTTGTATGTTTCTCCATTCGCAAAAGTTTCAACAGTCTGTTGTTAGTCAAAGAATGAATGCATTGCAACTAACAAATACGGTGATGATTACCAACACTTAAATCAAACAATTTTGAAAATCTGCAAACGACGATTTAAATTTTAAAAAAATTTAGCCCTAACAACCTCTCCAAGACCATGTCTGTCACAACTCTGCATACGGAGCACACTCGCTGGCGTACTAAAGCATGAATTTGCATATTTGCCCGCGTACTAAGTGCAATAGCTTGTTTGTACACACTTCATACATTCTTCCGTTCGAATACGCGCGGCCATCCGCGATTCCTTAATTAATACCGTTCTCATTTCAACGTAAACAAAATAATTTCTCTAAGAAATCAAAGGACGACGTTTTAAAATTGGGCCAGTTTTTATCTTTACCTTATTTTCACGCAGTTTTCTTCCTAATTCTTTACTGTAATTAAAATTTAAGTTTTAAAACACGGTAGACCATTTGGTGAAGAAATTGACCAATATTTCGATAACTATTTCGGTATAATATAATTGATTGCGCACATCGCGATCAAAATTTTTACCACACATATAATATATTCTCCTTACATTATTTAAGTACAACAACGAACACATTTTCCACGCCTACCCTCCTCTCCTAATATACCTGAAAAAAAGAAGGTATATCGCATTCGTCGAGTAACGGCTCATGGTGATTATCTATCGCGCATCGCACGCCGCTCGCTCGTTATAATTAAAAAATAAAAAGGAACTGTTTAACATATACAAATGAACTCCAGTTAAAATCAGTGTGGGATCAGTTTTGTGTCTGGAAGACAAGAAAATAGTGTATCACCGCTGGAGTGCGTCGAGAGGGAGACCAGCGCCCTTCATCACCGGTGACAGGTATTCCTTACTTCCCTCCGGCCTCTCCAATAACTATTGCTATACAACGAACTAATGCTGTTGGCGTTATCTTATTCTTCTTCTTTGAGTGCTTCTCCAACTACACGAGAAAACATCAACATGAAGCATCTTGTCTTGTGCGAAATAGAACACTTCCACAGCTGTCTTAACTGTTTATTCTAGATTATTAACAATTTTAATTTAATTATATTCAAATGCTAATTTCGTAAATTTTTTTTTAATAATAATCTTCTGTATGCAAATACGAAATCAAATCAAAAATCATTTATGTCATAGCCATAACGAGTTTGTTTTAAATACTTGGAGTGGTAGAGTACAGCCTAACCCCATTCATTTTGGTCGCGCCCTTCAATGGGACGTAGTTGAATTGATGATGACGATAAGACGGCCATAAGTCCAACCTAGAAGTCAACCTGCTTACACAAGTAGTGCTGATATATATTTAGTTAGTTTACACAGAAGCAAGTAGCTGATTACGAGTCTAGAGTGATATTCTGATACTCAATCGGTAATGTAATATTCAAGATTCAGAAATTAAAACTGACAGTTTTCTCGTAGAAATAAATTATTTCACTGTATACATATGCGATAAATTATTGATCTACTGAGTAGATAGAATGTTGTCCCAAAAATCCAGGCAACTTCATATAAAAGCTGCGTTTGATCCTAGTGAGACTGACATCTGGCTTGCAGTGAACTGCTGTTGATAGAATTTTCAATCTGCTGTGATTTACTCGTAGGGTCAACGACGGTGGACGATATCAAACTTGGTGATAGAATAATACTCACCATATAATTTAGATTATATAAGTCTTCACAAGTATTTTTCAGACAATTCTCAATAGAATACTATAACATATATAAAAATACTGTGAGACTACCCTCGCTCGGTAACAGTTATATTAAAACCTACTATCAATTTCGTTACAAACTTAAAAATAAACTTTAATGAAAACGACGAGCATATTATTTAAGACAAGATGAAAACTCGGTGAGAAAAATATCGGATCGTATAAAGGACCGTTATAGGACGCCCGTCAGACAAACGCTTCTCTTAAGCAAAGGGCCGCCTAATTTCAATATCCGAACGGAACGTGGACCGTTCGGAAACTCACTTCGGGGAATAAATTACTCCATCTATTCAATATTTCATCAGGCCGAGAGGCCGACTCTGAATATTCAAAACTAGAGGAGACACGTAAAAGCACGCGCAAGCCATTTTTCGCGCCTATCATCTCGGTAACAAAACGCACTCGTAATTACCCCCTCCCCGCGGCTTGCCACCCCGCGTATCCGAACCCCCTGACTCCCTCGTGTCGGAGAGGGGGCCGCCCAGTGACAATTATTGATCAAAAATTCTCTCTCTTCTTTCGCAAAAGAAAACTTGGACGGGTTATGTGTAAACCGATATGATTTGATATTTTTAATTAGATACTTCATTTATTATTTTTTATTCATTCTAAAATCATTGACGGATTTTCAACAACGTATTGTTACTAACTTACGTAATTTGCAGATAGATACATATAAATATATCATTTGTCAAACATTTGCTTAAAAAATTCCGTTTAATAGATACTGATATTAGAATGACACCATTGTATAAGAAATATTAATTACATGAGTAATAGTCAAAAATATAATCAGATTTTACGGAAAGTTCACTAATACTAATTTTTGTACTGTTTTACCAGTTGACTTTTTATCTTTAACAAATGAAATTTCAAGGCAGAGTGACTGCAATATTTGAAATGTTTTGTATTGATATCAAACCACTGACAACTGATTAGTTCAATGTAAATCATTCTGCTTTCTGTATCAATTGGTCCCGGGTTCGAATCCCGGTAGCAACAAACTTGAATATTTGTCCCCGTGTCATTGATGTTTATCTATATATGAATTAGTATTTATCTATATAAGTATTTCGTTGTATAATATCAAATACACAGGGAATCCTAATTTGGGGCTAGATCAATGTGTGTGAAGAAAGTGTCCAAATATTATGATTGTTTAACACTAGTAAAATTCCAAATTTAAAATCGAAACCTTCTAAATTTGTATGTTAAATAAAAATTTATGTTGCCTTTTTTTAAAAAAAAAAGCATCAAGGATCAAGTGCTATCAGTCGAGTTACACGCGGCCGCCTCGGCATATTAATTGCACGCGGCGCTACCGGGCGGGAGGCAAGACATAGGGAGGTGCGGCCACGAGGTCAACCGTCGCCTCGCCATTGTTTTGTGCGTGCGACTGTACTTTCTAAGCTTTCTTATACCTATATACTATGTAGTCGTGTTTCTTGGAGAAGCAGTCGGGTAAAGAGTTGGGCACAGCTATGTAATTAATTTATTGTCGAGTCGAATTGAAAATGGAGGAATGTCGATGTTCGTTCGTAAAGAAAGCCCACTCCTACTGCTGTGAGAATAATGTTTACTTTTACCCGACTGCGCCAAAAAGAGGGTTATGTTTTTCGAATATATGTATATATGAGTATATGTATGTATGTATGTTTGTATGTATGCGTGTACGCGTATATATGTATGTACGTGTATATGTATATTTCTTTGGCAAGCCTAAACAGCTTGACGGATTTTAGCTTGAGAGGTGTCGTTAGATTCATCTTAATTATGTGAGTGACACTGGGTATATTAAAATTATAAAAAATTAAAATAGCTGATCTTTGGTGGCAAATTATATATCGAATGGGGTATCAAAATATTTTTTTTTATAAATGGCCCAAAAAAATATATAGAACTTGTATTTTTAAATGTAATTTGGGATGAGAATTGCTAAAAAAAGAAAACTAAAAAAAAAGATTAAATTAAAAACATTATTATAAAAAAACCCCCCGACTGCGTGAAAAATTGTAAACTTAAAATTTTCAAACTGAATAAATGAACTGAAAATTCACTTTGTTTTGTTTTGAATGATCATAGTTGACAGTGATTACAAACGCAGTCGGAGGTATAACGTCGGGGTATTGGAACTTCTCCCACTACCTATTTTCTTGCTCTACCCATATCACCAACAAAATCGCTAGTCATTCATGATAGAACGCATTGGGATCGACACTGTCATCCATGATCATTCAAAACCAAAACGAAAATATTTAACTTTTCAACTTGTTTCTATCTTTTCGAGTTATTATTTTTTTTATTTCGAGTATTAAGTAAGTTTGATAATTTTTCGTTCACAATTTTTCACGCAGTCGAGTTTTTGTTTTTTCAATAATATTTTTATTATCTATATCTCTGTAATTTTAATAATATTTTGCTTTCCTAAACACTTTTTAAATATAAATCAAGAGAACGTTAACATTGAACTATGTTTATATATAATCCCATAGGTAAAATGTATTTCCCGGTAACGCATTCTCACGGGAACTTATTACCGAAATAAAAAGTTTGCTGTGTCTTAATCCAGAACATAGTCCATCTGTGTGCCAAGTTTCACTCGAATTCCTTCAACGGTTCACGCATGGTTGAGTAACAAATATCCAAAAATGCATACCAGTGTCAACATTTATATGATATTAATATGACATAGGTATAATATTAACATGATATAAACCCTTACTTCAGTCAAAAATATATGTAATATCCTTATATAAAAATAATTTATAAATTATTAAAAATATTTGTATATTAATAATTAATGTCAATGGTGAAGCAGTGGTTGTAGACGCGACTCAAGATCGAAAGGTGGCGGGTTCGACCCGGGTCCCGTACCACTGAGTTATTCCTTTCATATACGATCTACGTTGTAGACACCAATGTACTTAACGGAGAAGGAAAACTTCGTAAAAAAACCTGCATGCCCGCATGGGTATGAGGGTATGAGGCTTACTAATCCGCAGTAAGCCAGTGTATTAGACTACAGCCTAGTCGCCCTCCTGATGAGGAGAAATCCGTCCTACTATATTGAGGATGAGTGTGGACTGTTATAGCGATATGACCCAGGATGAGGGTTATTGATTACGTCACCAGCTGTAGGGTCGAGGTGTGGCAGGAGTGGCAGTATCGGAAAAGGGAAGATCTTCCGACCGGACGGGTGTTATGTCTGGCGGGGCCNTATTGGGATCGACACTGTCATCCATGATCATGTCATCATAACCAAAACGAAAATATTTAACTTTTCAACTTGTTTCTATCTTTTCGAGTTATTATTTTTTTTATTTCGAGTATTAAGTAAGTTTGATAATTTTTCGTTCACAATTTTTCACGCAGTCGAGTTTTTGTTTTTTTCAATAATATTTTTATTATCTATATCTCTGTAATTTTAATAATATTTTGCTTTCCTAAACACTTTTTAAATATAAATCAAGAGAACGTTAACATTGAACTATGTTTATATATATTCCCATAGGTAAAATGTATTTCCCGGTAACGCATTCTCACGGGAACTTATTACCGAAATAAAAAGTTTGCTGTGTCTTAATCCAGAACATAGTCCATCTGTGTGCCAAGTTTCACTCGAATTCGTTCAACGGTTCACGCATGGTTGAGTAACAAATATCCAAAAATGCATACCAGTGTCAACATTTATATGATAATGATATGACATAGGTATAATATTAACATGATATAAAGCCTTACTTCACTCAACAATATATGTAATATCCTTATATAAAAATAATTTATATATTATTAAAAATATTTGTACATTAATAATTAATGTAATGAAGGAGTGATTGTAGACGCGACTCACGATCGAAAGGTCACGGGTTCGATCCGGGTCCCGTACCACTGAGTTATTCCTTTCATGTACGTTCTACATTGTAGACACCAATGTACTACATACAGCCTATTCGCCATCCTGATGAGGAGAAATCCGTACTAACTATATTGTAACTATATTGAGGATGAGTGTGGACTGTTATAGCGATATGACCCAGGATGAGGTTTATTGATTACATCACCAGCTGTAGGGTAGAAGTGTGGCAGTATCGGAAAAGGGAAGATCTTCCGACCAGACGGGTGTTATGTCTGGCGGGGTCTGCCACTGCACCGACGGTTGATGTCGGGACGTTGTATATATGCCAAGTCGCTATTAAACTTCATGCGCGTGATTCAGACTTACATATTATATCGTCACTTTAGAACTGCGCCATCTGTTGAGGATGTGTGGTATGTAGTGAAGTAGACCGCCACACTGTCATTATGCTATTAAAAGCTGCAATCTTCAAGTGATCCATGCACCGTCATTTTGTCGCATTATCTGTTAGATATCAGTATCCAGTCCACAATATAAATGACCAATCTTTTGTGTAACTCAGTAATAATTGAAAATTTATCTTGGATGTCACTATCCTGCTTAACTGGTAGTGTTCATTTCACTGTATCGGTGGTAATTCTGCGGTAACAGAACTTAACTTAATTTTCTTCCTGTCTTTTTCTAATGTAAAGCAAAAGGAGATAGCTACAATATTTGTACTGTCAGTTTTGTTTAGACACGTCCAAATTAGGAAATTTAGACGCGATCTCAGAACGTACCAACTAAAGGTGCACAAAAACGCAACATTTTATCGTAACGTTTAACATAAATGTACATAGGTTAGTACTCGCTAAAAAAGTTTGCTATCTCGTTTTAGTGTTTGGCATTAGAAAAAGATACGGATATTCTAAATTTACGTTGTTTTACATGTTAATTGTTTTATGAGAATTGTTACCATTAAATTCCTCTCTTTTTTCGTAGTGTTAAATAGCATATGTTATATAGCATGAGTATTTTATATTAAAGGGTTAAATAAAAATTATCATACGGCTATAATTTTAGATCTGTAACTATGAAGATTACATATAGTGATACTTAACCTATATTTAAATCGTGCGCATGTTCCCTGTTATTTAGTTAACCATGGATGCCCATCTTTATTATACCTTAAAAAAATATAAGTACTTCATAAACACCATCAACATTATCATCTCAGCAGTCCGTGAAAATCCACTGCTGGACATACAGAAATTAGATTCATTAGTAGTTGCCTTAGTAGTCGCCCCCTATATTCGAGAGGTCAGATAAAAGTGGTTAATGTTTTTTATTTAAATCTATGATTGTCTCGGGATTTCTCATGTAGCGGAAAACCGACATTTACGCGGGCGGAGCCGCGGGCAAAATCTAGTGTAAAACAATTCTGTAAATACGAAATACAATATGAAATATTATACATACATACACTCACGCCGATATCCCATAAGGGTAGGTAGAGATCATAGTATATACTACATACATCATACAGTCACGCCTCTTTCCCATTGGGGAAATATTATAAAAAATAATATTATTATAATATTATTGAAATATTATATAAAAATAATAATATGAAAATGAAGATATTTTTATAAATTTGAAAACAAAAATGAGTTTGTTTGAAATACTCGTAGATTTAGCCTTAATTCTATGAATCCCTCGAATACATATTCAGTATAATAACTTACAAGTTATTTTGACTTAGTGTCTTATAGAAACTGTTCATTTAACCCAGTAATGCCCGAATCATGTTTCTCTCATTTTTTTATTTTTGTCTATAAATTACGTGGATTAGAGTAAGAGAATAGAAAAAATAGTATATGAACCCATGAAATCTCTGAGTCTATTGACAGCAATTAGAAACAATTGCCATATTGAAAAATGTTTAGGTTAGCCGTAATTACGTTTTTGTTTAGCTCATAATTTTGTGTCCATGTGGACACGCCAGGCAGTAGCATGGTTTAGTTTACACACTCTTCTGACTTCTTAGAAAATTTTTCCTTAGTATAGTTTAATAATGGCCTACAGGGATTTAATAAAATCAGAATATATTCAACATAGTATTTCAATAAAAAGTACTCTTTTTAACATTCTAGATCACATTCTAATTAAATGTCGAGTTTTATCCAAATCGCTTTAGCCATTTATCTATCATTGAATAACAAATATCCCAACATGCAAACTTACGCATTTATATTATTTGCATAAACAAATAAAATACAGGATCTTTAATTCCAATACTTCAAAACTTTCTCAAAATTCACTTCAAGATCGAGACACTAGACGTCGCTAAAAATAAAAAAATCTTCAATTTTAAAATAATTAATGACGTTTAAGTTTTAACTGGCAATGTGTATGACTGAAGGACACTTATCTTTATCATTTGATTATGGAATAAATATTTATAAAGAAAACTTTATTGTTATAAATGGATACGTAAAAGAATCCTTAGTGTTGATTTTAAAATATAATTTTAAAATCCACTAATTTTATGTTCAGCTCCATCTAATGGGTACGGAAGTATCTAACAGCGCCTATCAGTGTAGATGACAATGCTATTTAATTAGTCGTGAAATAAAAAAAATAACATTATTCTTTTCACAAAAACATAACTAGATAATTCTTGATTCTTAAAATTATTGCACACCAGCTTAAAACAATTTAGTAAAGTATTTTATTACAATTACGTAAAGTGTAGATAGGACGGTCTTATCGCGAACTGCAATTTCTTCCAGACAACCTTTATATGGACAGCATTGTATAAAAATTATTATTGTGTTTTCTGTTTGAATGCAACGAGAAACTTTAATCACTTTTGAACCTCATATGGCGGCGTCGTGGTTCGCCACCCGATACGTCTCATTTCCCGCGGGGGCGAAAAGTGGACCACGGATAGTCACCTTGCTCGAAGCAAGTTGAAAGAAGTGGCCTCTGCGTAACCCAATTCTTCGGTAGTATAGTGGTCAGTATCCCCGCTGGTCAGGCGGGAGACTGGGGTTCGATTCCCCGCCGGAGGACCAGGGAAAAAGGCGTGATTGTATGTATGTATGTATGTATAAAAATAATATGGTGGCAGTCAGAATTCTGCAATTAAGTTTAAACAGATTAAAATAAATAATAATAATACATTAACAAATAAATAGTGCTAGACTCTTAGCATACACATACATATACATACATAATCTTAGTGACGGAAAATGGTTTAAAAATATATTCCCATTGTATTACTTCTAGACAGCGCCATCTAGATATAATAAGTTTTTTGTGATATTTTTCTAACTACATATTCTTCTATGGCGTTGACAGTCTCTTTGTATGGTTAGTCTATAATATTTGTAAGATTCTTTGTTAAATAAAACTACGGTAATTTAAACTGTCTAATCAACTCGCGTAGTCATTTCTCGTAGCCAATATATGCGTTGAACTCTTCTACTCACATGTAAACATGTCTACGCATATGTGTAGCATCTAGCTGCGCACGCGCATCGGCTACGCGCTACGGTATATTCTAGACTTTGACCATACATACTCAATGCTTATTATATGTCATATGATTTTTTAAGTCAAAAGAACTGTTATTTACTTCTATACTTTTTCATTAAAGATGTAGTTAGAAATTGAAACGACACCAGAGGATGAAAGCATACAGGAATTATATACTAATTTATGATAATTATGTACCATCAGAGCATATCCCCACAAAACTGTCCGCTGCAAAACATCAGATCCTAGCTTAAGTATCGACC
>WUAW01007239.1:34567-46602 GCA_017165845.1 Thaumetopoea pityocampa | reverse complement strand
ACTGAAACGCTTCATCTGATAAATTGCAAAAATGTAATTACGTCATTGTTCTATTGGATGAGCGATATGATCGTGCGATTCAAATAATTAATGCGATTCCAAATCGCACGTCAAGCGCGTTGACTACACAAAATTCCTCCATTTTACTTAGGGGGCCCAGTCCAGCAGTGGATATTGTTCAGCAGTTGATGATGATTACCCTAGTATATACTCGTGTTTGTTACGAGAGAGAGAGAGAGAACGATACCACAACTCGAGCGGAGATTGAAACTTTATTATTAAATTAAACAAATCTCAATCTATTATTGTTATTATTATAAAATTGTTAAATGTGAAATTTTGTAAATCAAAGATATTTATTTACTAAATACTCAGTTCAACTAATTAAGGCTTTTTAAAACCAAATCCGTCGATGTTTGTTTGTTTATTTCAGCTTCACGCAAAAACTAGCGTGTAGATTTTGATCAACTGTTACAGTCTTCAAGGTACTACTCCGACTTACTCGTTGCGGCATGTTTCATTAAAATCGATCCGGTAGAATTGAATATACAGCTTGATCCCTGTTTTAGTAGCCGCCGTTAAGGTACGATAGCTGAAGTAAATAGATAGCTCTAGTCTATTTTATTTAAACGGTTTTATGAAAGGCATAATTTTCAAAATATTAAATTCATACTTAAAGTGCAAAGCTAAAATACTCCCCCCTCCCCCCTTAAAAAAGTTAAACAGATTTAAAAAAAAATATCGACCGTAACTTTATTAAACTACCACGGATATTATCGTTAAAATTGTTATCATAACGGTCGTCGCAATGTGGATGATACATTTGAGAAGTTCGTAGCCCAGGCAGGTGTCAAACTCTGGGTTAAGCAACGGTTATTGCGTTTGATTTTTAAACGGATTAACAAATGAAACATGTCGTTGTATGAGCAAGGGCTATTGTTTTATTTTGGATAAATTTATTTAACACTAGCTTTTGCCGGCGGCTGCGCCGGCGTTCACGTCGATTTTCCGTTACATGAGAAATCCCGGCACAATCATAGATTTAAATAAAAAGCCTAAGAACCATTTTTACTCGACCTTTCGTTCTTTAACGGCGGCTACTAAAACAGGGAGCAAGCTGTATTTTCAACTGTACTGCACCGATTTTGATGAAACATGCCGCAGTATTTAAGTACAAATAGTACTTTTAAGACTGTAATAGTTTAATAAAATTCTATCAACTGGTTCTTGCGTGAAGGCCGAACAAACAAACAAACATCGACGGATTTGGTTTCAGAAGTCCTTAATTAATCGATCCGAGTAGTTTGTTTTTTAATATCTTTGATTGTTGAAAATATGATATTTAACAATTTTATAAGTGTATATATAGATAGATAATTTTCCCATTGCGGGGCTTCGTATTAAGCCCCAATTACAATGAGCATATTTATCGTTCCCAGCTACTTTGTATTCTGTAGGAAACAAGAGCAATCGAAAAAGCTGCCAATGGAATGAAACACTAGCGTTTCCATTTTCTCCAGGGTTCTTAGAGGTCGGGAATCATATCGGAACTACGGCCTGTTACTCCTCTAACGAAGTTGTGGCAATCCGACTTAACCTGAATATTGAATTGACATATTCTGCTGACAAAATAAGCAACGGCAATTAAATAGACGTGTTAATATGACAATTCTGCGCGGAAAATTTTCTGTGTAGGACATTGGTACAGCCAAATTAGGTTGGCGATGTTTTTGAGTTTGTAGTAGTGTACTCCCAGCAGATAAATAATTAAACAAGTACCTTTGTAGGGGCATTGTAAGAGGGAGATATAATAGAGACATTATACCATTGTTTTCTTTGTGTGCTCGTTGACCAGACTAGAAACAGATGTGCACATAAAAAACTCTGTTTAGAGAGTCGAGATCAGTGAGTCCCTGCATAATATAAAGTACTCTGTGGTCCCTGCCGATCTATCACACAGTCGACTCGTATTAAAATTCGTAGGAAAACATTGTATCGCGCGTTGTGTAATAACGTAGCGCTTAGTCAAAATAAATAGGTCGGCATTATCTGCGATTTTAATTGAGTCCTCCCCGGTGCCTCCTCACACTGCTCACAGTCAGGAAAAGTGGTTTAGAATAGGTGTACCACTCCTAACGCTAACACCTTTTATATATTTTATTTTATAGGTAGGTACTTAATATTATACAAATTAAAGGTAATTTACTATGTATAATTAACTTCTAACGCTACTTATAAGCGATTGATGCGAGAGTGCGAGGCACGTGGTGGCTAGCGCAAACTGGTTCATTCCGGTTTTAGTCACTGTGTGTACAAGCACTGCTACAAACGAAAAAACTTCTCAAGCTAATTATCTGTACACTTCTATTGACTAAAAACTCCTTTCCCGGGAGAATATTGGACTTGATGCCACGGCACTTTATGGGGTTCTTCACGACATGTCGCCATTCTCTCTGTATCATGTACTCTTCGGGTTCATAAGTATCAGGAATACCAGAGTAACAGTCCATAGATCATCTCTATTTACAGTTAAGTTCAAATCATAATTTTCATCCGAAAGAACGACAGTAACATACTTATATCGACCTGCAATGCTTCCCTACTAAATTACAATGCATCTTCAACAGATGGCGCTATTTTCAATATCAACCCAATGCATTGCTCAACGCAGCTCGGACACAGCTCCAGCGTATGCTACGCAGTATCCTCTTTCACGCCTTACTTCTTATTTAAAGTGTTCACTTGTCTACCAACTTGAACAAATTGGTATTTGGTGAAGCATCCGAAGAACTTGCGGTAGCTGCTAGATAAGCAGTCTGTGCATCTGTCTAATCCGCTTAGCTAACACCGGCTAGACTGGCCATATATTCAAGCATTACGCTTTCAAGCTCTCCAGTCTCTCCTGCCATTTTTAAGAAGCGCATTACTGCTCTTGGTGTTGCGACTGCATCACGTTTACTGGCATGATTCTGGCGCGTAATTCCACTCTGGTGAACTGCATCCAGTACCTACCTCAGGTTCCAGGATGGGGTCCAAACTAGTACGCACAGGACTTGTAGGACACAGGATCCATTTACACTGACCTAAGATGAGTTGGTAGATACTTGTGGGCTTGCACTGTAATAAGAAATTCCTCCTTGCTATCCACATGATGCCATCATTATAGATCATTAATACTCAAAGTGGTTTTTTACCTGCAGAAATGCCTCACGCATACCGTTTTGCCTAGGATAACGGTTATGCAGGGTTTGCATCCACTAATACTGCACGGCATCCATCCAAACCCTTGTACTCAACCGCGAGAGTACATTAATATCTGCGATGAATCAACGATTACCTGTAAGGTGTGCATACCAGCTGTTAAAAATGTATTTGAAGTTGACGAATTTGTAAATATTCAATATTAGCTAAGCGGAAAGTCTACCCAAAAGTAGGAAGTGGTCTACGAGACGAAAAAGTTTGAAAATCTCTGATCACACATGATACTACTAGTTTATCTAGATTTGTGAACAATTGTTGAAGTTAACTAAATTTTCAAAATTTTGTCGAGATTAAAATGCATTATTTGCAATATCGTTTACATTGAGGTGTCTCTCTAAACTTATCGAAAGATATATCTTGTAGAGTAACTCGATAAGATGTCGCCATTGTTGTGAACTGAGAAATGCGACAATGGAGGTGCACTATTTTACTATGGAATTTAGATCAGATGATTGATATAGTAGAATGGTCTATACTTCATTCATAATATGGTCTTTCATTTTATATTATTTTAAATGAAGAGTAAATGATTTTATGGCAGGATAACATGGATGTTTAAGATAATTGATAACTAAAATCTCAAGCCAATGTTTGAAATCTTAGCTGGTTCTAAAGAAACGCAAGAGAAAGATGAAGGGAAACTGAAATTATATGGTGCAATTTCTCACGAGGACTAGTCATAGTAGTGTAGTGGCTAAAACCTCATCCGAAATACGAGAATTGAAAGGTTTTGGATTCGACACTTGTTGGCATGCTAACATTACTAAAGCTTACATCCTTGTTTCAGAAGACAACTAAACAGACGATCCTAGTTAGTTAACACCTCTTTGGTCGGAAGATCTTCCCTTTTCCGATACTACCACTCCTGCCACATATCGATCCATAACTGGTGAGGCAATCATCAATGTCACCATGGATCACTGGTGTCATCATGGATCATCAATGTCAACTGGTGATCCCAACGTTTAGCGAGACGATTATGACCCATAATGACGTTGATGATTACCTCACAAGCTGTAGGGTCGAAGTGTAGCAGGAGTGGCAATTTCGGACAAGGGAAGATCTTTCGATCAGATGGGTATAATATCTGGCGGAGCCTGTCACTGCCCTGATGGTTGGTGTTGGGAGGTTGTATATACGCTAAGTCGCTATCAAACTTCATACGCGTGATTTACATTTCCAATGATGTCACTCAAGAGCTATACGCCATCCGTTGAGGATGTGTGGTACTATGTAGTGAAGTAGGTCACTACAAGGTATTGCGGTATTTCTGACGAGAAGATGTCACGCAGTTTCCCAAACGCTGCCCAGCCAAGTTGGATTAGGCGATTGATCTCTTTCTCGAAGTTGAATTTACCTAACTCGACGACGTGTCCCAGCTATAGATACATGTTTCGTCACAAATTCAAGTTTCTCAAGTTCTCCCAATAGTCTTAGAGAGAGCCCTCTAAGACTATTGGGAGGAACGGAACATCAAAAGCATACGATTAGTAAATAGGATTTAAAAAAACATAATCACATAACGTTTGATATTTTTATAGGTCTGAATCAAGAGAATGATTCGTCGGTTTCCCAAAAACGGAGCAGTCAAACAAAACAATGCCTGCGGGCGTACCAAAGAAACCCAAACAACGCCTATTTAAATAGAAATGCTCCACCAGACAGTAAAAGTGGTTCTTTATCGCAAAAAAAAAAAACATTTATGCGGAACCTATTATTAAATAATGCGCAAAATTATCTGTAATAGCAGGCCCTATTTTTAGTCTCAACTATACAAGAGCAATATTAACCAGCATCATCATCGTCATCATCATCATCAGCAGCAGCAGCAACAGCAGCACTCGGCAGTATATTGCTGGAAATGGACCTCCTACTTAAAAAGGACGAATTTGCCATAATCTCCACGATTAGCAGGCCTCTTGGAGATCACAGCAAATTTTGATTGAATAATGGCCCGTTATCACTTTCTTCCTTAGCTGGTTCCCACAGTATCCAAGGGCAGATCTGGAGTGACGCTATTATTACTCCGGCGCCACACGGCAATATATGTATAATAATAGCGTGATATTATCAATCAATGATATCAGAGTTAATTTTTTGTACAGCTTGTTGCTAACTTACTGGTAAGTGGTTAATGGTGTCGATTCTGTTGTAACAGAACTTAAATAAATTTGGTCCCTCCCTATCTTTTTCTAACGCCGAACGCCAAAACGAGGTAGCTGCAATTTTGGCTCTGTCAATTTCATTTAGAAACGTTAGAATTATAAGATTTAGATGCGATTCCGGAACACACGGACTAAAGGTACACAAAAACGCAACACGTTTTTGAACCGTTTAACAGAAACGTAGATCGGTACTCGCTATAAATGTTTGCCATCTCGTTTTGGCGTTTGACGTTAGAAAAAGATAGAGAGGGACCAAAGTTAGTTAAGTTCTGTACAACAGAATCGGCACCAATATAGACATTTGCTGACCCTTGGGGGTCGATATAGTCTACTTTGGATTTCAATGCCTTAGATAATCATGTTCCTTGTGAGTTAGAGGTCCAAAGTTTGAAGTCCATTACCGTACGACTACAATAATGACACTATATGCTCAATCGACAAGGAAAACACATTCAATGCCGACTACACGGTGCCGCGGAGAGCGGGGAGGCCAAGCACACGGCGCCGTGTCTCGCTTCAATTTAGTTTGCAAGCTGCATTATGTCGTCAACTAATAATAATACTTTATTTTATTCCAAAGAAAAAAAACATGGCCACAGGTGAGCAGGACATTAATAAATATGGCCACAGAGATGAACCTCCCTATAGGAATCGACATTCAATGTGTTAATGAAATTTTGCATCCAGTATCTCAGACACAGAGCAAAGCAACAATTACTCCATAACACTTTCGTGTCGGTAGTGAACCTGTGAGTTAACACATTAGCTTACCCGAGATGCAGCTCAAAATGATTGAATCTTCCCCAAAACAGAAGAAATTGAAACTAGTTGAGAAAATAATTGAAGGAGAGCATAGGTTAGAGCCGACAGATACCCTCATCAATCAAGTGCCACCTCCTGGCATACACTACGTTAAGTAACGGACAGACGGCGTGAATAATGTTTTATGTATCAGTCCAGGTAGTCTGTCTGAAGCACACTGGATGCGGAGTGTCTGTTTTTGTAAGAGGCCATTTTTAAAATTGTTTATGTCGAAATACCGCAACTAAATTAGCTCAGTATTTATGTAACACTAAGTTAAATTGATTACTGTGTGCGTGCGTATGTACGTGCATGCGTGCGTGCGTGCGTGCATACTCATGCATGCGGGTATAAATGCGTGCATGCGTGCATGGGTGTGTATGTCTGTATGTGTGTTTGTATGCGTATGGGTGACCTTGTCACTATTATTCTAAGTCTATATCCTTACAACTGGGCCATATTTTACACAAATCATAAAATGTATAAATATTTGCCCTAGCATTATCACGGTATAAATCAATCAGGGTCTTCTCTCGTTGCGAGGATGATTGATGTCATCCTTTTAGTCCCATCATAGGATCATAGTCATCATAGGGATTATAAAATTCCCTATGATGACTAGTGTTATTTAGACACAATTCCAGACCTACTATATTATATACATTCCAAAACATGGAAACCAAACTAAAACTTAATGTTCGTATGGATAACTGTTCTATTTCTCAACCGTCGTAAGTGTCGCTCAACCTAGAGAGCGGTTTTAATGCCGACCATTGACTGACCAATGACCTCCACAAAAATTTATTAAACTATATGTCTTTAGTGGACATATTTTTCATTCGTTATCTTTTTTCTCTTTTTTTTATTTTTCTGGTTTTCTTTTTTATTTATCTTTGTTTTCTATATCTGAATGACAGAATTAAAATTCGTCAAGCCTTCGAATCAGACTTTGTAATATTTGATAACAAATTTTTAATATTTTTCCTCGAAATTTTTCTTGTCTGATTTGAAGACGTCAAGAAACATTAGTGTAAGATCGATTTCGGGAAATACTTCTGCTATCTAACACCACTATTTTGTTGTATATAAAAAGGCACATCAATGTTATGATAGTTATAATTAGTTAGTTGATACAAGTTACGAGAATGGCGTAATTGTAATATTAATAAACCATAATAGTCAAGTTGAAAAGAAAATCCTTTAAAGCTTCAACATTTCAGGCAAACACACTCACAACACTCCGGTAAAGCTGTACTCAAAAAATAAGTAAGTAACAAGACATACATTATTTCAATAATTTTGGAATATTATCTCAAAGTCAGAAAACATTAAAGGGAATATTGAAAACAGAGTCCCCGTTTTCATTATTTCCTATAATGTTCCCATGAGACAACGAGATACAAACAAAACCTTTCTTATGAAAATTTAATGATGAGGCAAGGCAGACTTTGTGCCTCATATCGATTTGGTGATAGTTATAACCTAGAGGAAGTCTATATACTGGTGCTGATTCTGTTGTAACAGAACTTAACTAAATTTAATCCCTCCATGTCTTTTTCTAATGTCAAACGCCAAAACGAGATAGCAAATATTTATAACAAGTACCAACCTACATTTCTGTTAAACGGTTCAAAAAAATCTTCGTATCTTTAGTCCGTATGTTCAGAGATCACGTCTAAATCCTTTAATTTTGACGTGTCCAAACGAAACTGACAGCACTAAAATTGTAGCTGTCTCGTTTCGGTGTTTGACATTAGAAAAAGATAGCGAGAGACTAAATTTAGTTAAGTTCTGTTACCGCAGAATTACCGCCATTGACCACAACTACATTTCTACAATTAGCATTGCTGTAGATGACACCAAATCGATCACCGTTGACATTCACCAAGAAGTCCGTTCTTGTCCACTATTTGTTATGGCCGACTCTTAGAGAGGCCCAGCGATGATTAGATACAGGCTGATAACAATAAATAACGTTTTGATACACCAAGCTTTAGATATACGGTGAAGTGATAAGTTGGTAAACTAGATAAGTTGGTGAAGTTGATAAGTTGGAAAACTTGATAAGTTGGTGAAGTTGATAAGTTTCCGCCCATTTAAAATAGACCGACGTATTGTTCCAATTCTAATGAAGATGCTTTGTCATTCCTGAACAACTGAATGAATAGTATAACTATATAGCATACTATGTGTTTGTCATTGCGGGGACTTCCAATTTAACTTAAACTTCGGCGTTTGCTTGAGTACTGATATTTTATAATCGATTTAACGGAAAGTGGTGATTACTACTCGTCAGAACTTGTTCATGCTACCCTCTAGTACCAGTAAATTTCTATATTCTCCCTGAGTATATTGTCAACGTTCAAAGCTTATGGCGTTCTACTGTTGAAACTAACCATGCGGTCTCTTTTCCTGGATGCTGAGAGAACCAGCAGAAGAGATCTACCAGGATAATGGGCAGCAGAGATATTCTGTCATTTGATCAAAATCTATTACGATCTCTAAGACGCGTGCTAAGTATAGAGATTATGGTTAATCTCTCCTTTTTGAGAATGAGGCTTATATCCAGTAGTGAACTTACAAGAGCTGATGATGATGTTGACGTGGAAACTGGAATAGTAGTAATGTTTTTATCTTACTGAGGTGCAGGCTCCTAATTATGCCTATTGAATATCCCTTGAATATTGTAATGATATTTCTTTTTTGTACATACAATCACGCCTTTTGCTTGGCTCTCCAGCGGGGAATCGAACCCCGATCTCCTGCGTGACAGGCAGGGATACTGATCACTATACTAGCGGAAAATTGGGGTAGGCAGAGACCACTTTCTTCCACTTGCAACGCTCGTTTAAAAGTACCAAAGTGATTATCTGTAGTCCATTTTTCGCCTTTGCGGGTAAAGAGACGTATCAGATGGCGAATCACAACGCCGCCATTTTATAAAATTCAAAAATGTTAAAGTTCCTCATTTCGTTCCAACAAAAAGGAAGGAAAATAAAGAGGTAAGAAAGCTATATTGATCAAGGAATATAGAATTTGGGAACAATATAGGATACTACTCTCTCGGAAGGAGTAAAAAGAGGCAGTAGTAGCTCGGAAGGCCGGGGTCGTTTACCCGTATACTTAAGTCTATTTGCAGTATAGGCTAAAAGACTAAGTACTTCCTGATCTATATCTATGAACTAATTCATAAACGGTTTACATAAAAGTATCGTTACTTCAGTTTATTTTTACAGTCCTCGAGTTGAAATATGATGTGCCAGAATTCATTTATCTTACCTTCATCGGCCTCTGTGTGTATAGAACGATTTTATGTATTTACGGTATCGGAAATGATTATATTATAATATATTGCAGATGCGATATTTTGAGTTTGAAAAACAAAATGGATGCCAGACGGTTACTGGTCGGACAGACTAAAATGGAAGATCGATAAATCTATATTATATATATAAAATACAAAAATTGTTTCTACCTATGTCTGTTATAAACTTTAAGACCATCAAACCGATGTGCCCCAAACTGGTTTCATTCCAAAGGCAATAGATTTCTAAAACAATGCATTAGACATATTCGGTCCATTCGTGGAATCGATTTTCGACTTTTCCCATACAAAAATTTTAATAACTGCGCTACCTACGTCAATTGGAGCAAAAACGAGTGTTCAGCGAATACCATCTCTTTGAAATCGACTTCTATTATTATTCACAACTTAATCAAGGGTGACGTTACTTTATCTTTATCGTTATTTTTTTTTTCAAAAAATATACAAAATATAAACATTTTTTTAGCGCAGCAGCACACGCCGGATATCCACTAGTCTATATATCTATTATAAAATTGTTAAATGTCAAATTTCCAAAATTCAAAGATATTTAGAAACAAACTACTCAAATCACCTAATTAAGGGCTTCTGAAACCAAGTCCGTCGTTGTTTAATTGTTTGTTTATTCGTTTATTGTAATAGGTAAAATTAATAATTTTATTAATTTTAATTATTAATTTTTATTTCTGTTTAATTTGCTGTACTCTATATAATTCCATACAGCAAAATAAACAGAAATATACCATCTACCTTCATTAAAAAAACATTAACCGGTCAAATGTACAAAATATGAAATATTTATTGCAAAACTAAGTAAGTCTTAATGTTATAATATCATATATGTATGTACCTTAATTCAACGAAATTTGTAATAAGTAAAAAGAAATTGAGGGTACATAGGTATATTTATTTCACCATCAATCCATCTACTACTCCATTGCATGCAAGGGTTTCCTCACGTGATGAGAGGGCTTATGGTATCTTTACTTATATTTTTTAAAATTGTTTTTCCGAATAAAATAAAAAATAGAGCGTAGGTTACATTTTTTCCAATTTTTTCTGAATAGATTTCACTGATTTAAATATTCAAACTCAATACGTGGTTTCTTTCAAAAGCCGAGAGCAACTGACTAGAAAATCGTATTCAGTCGATTTCTATCAGTCATAATCGGATCAAGAGCAGTAATCCTTTCACGGTAACGTCAACTTTAAATCATGTTACATATAGAACATTTTCATTTGAATCCGTGTATGATTGGACGTAAATTTGATTTACTAGTATGTTACGTGTGAAATCAGAAATTTTAGTGAGAAAATAATAAAATATCTGAAGTAAATACTTTTAAAATAGAAATGTATGGATAGACATACATACATACACTCACGCCGATATCCCATAAGGGCAAGCAGAGTCCATAGTACATACTAAATAATACATACATACAATCACGTCCCTTTCCTACTGGGGTAGGCAGATACCACTCCTTTGCACCTGCTACGATCACTTAATGTAGCAAAGTGGTTATTCGCCCCCGCGAGCAACGAGACGTGTCGGGTGACGAACCACGACGCCGCCATTTTATAAGGTTCAAATGTGTTAAAGTTCCTCATTGCGTTCCCACGACTTAGTGGAGAGGAAAGGAAAGAGGATTAGGTAGGAAAGGTGTAATGAGCAAGGAATATGGAATTTAGGAAAAGGACTATAGGATACTACTATCTCGAAAGGAGTAAGAAGAGAAAGTCTCGTTTCCTACGGGGGCGAAAAGTGGGCTACGGCTATCCACCTTGCTCGTAGCAAGTGGAAAGAAGTGGTCTCTGCCTACCCCAATTCTTCGGTAGTATAGTGGTCAGTATAACCGCCTGCAACGCAGAAGACCGGGGTTCGATTCCCCGCCGGAGAGCCAGGGAAAAGGGCGTGAGTGTATGTATGTATGTATGTACAAATATATTGCATACGATTTCGATAAGATTTTATTTAATAGCTTAGCTTTGTTTTAGGACGTACAATCTATACATATATACATAATTATTTGTCCTGATTGACTGATTCATCGACGCAGAGCCTAAACCGCTGGGGCTACGAACTTAAAAATTTGGCAGTTGGAGCCTTTTATGTTGTAAGCATCCACTAAGAAAGGATTTTTGGAAATTTCACCCCTAAGGAAGTAAAATGAGGGATGAAGTGTTGTATGGAAGTCCGTTATTTTCAATTAAGCAGGAAATTTAATATACCTACTTCTGGTTAAAAATAAATGTACACGTGTATTGGAGCTTTTTAAAATTTTACTCCTAAGATGTCGAATTAGCTTAGTAACTTAACCGCAGATGGGAACAACACTAAGAAGTACTACGGTCATCATTATCATCCCCACTACAGGGGCACGGACCTCCTCTGATCAGGAGGGGGATTAGGCCGTAGTCTACCGCGCTGGCCTAGTGCGGGTTGGTAGACTTCACACACCCATGGTTTTCCTTCTCAGTTG
>WUAW01007236.1:35673-62650 GCA_017165845.1 Thaumetopoea pityocampa | reverse complement strand
CTTTTTCTAATGTCAAACGCCAAAACGAGATAGTAAACATTTATAGCGAGTACCGACCTACATTTCTGTTAGAGTCTATTGTGCTGCTTTGCGTTGGAATAAGGACAATACATATTTATTTGCCATATTTTAGTCAAGAAACATGTTTTACTTTAATTTAACCCAATTTTCTTGCAATTTTGCAAAAAAGTGCGTTCGTGATATTTGCCAAGACCTCCCCCCCGATGAGATTCGGTGCAACCCCCCCCCCCCCGAACACCTCACGTAATTAATGACGCCCCCTAAGTATTTTAACATTAAACTCCGCCTCGATATTTTATAGTTTATCAGAATCATCTAAGCATTTTAACGTTATTTTAATCTTTTTATATATTTTTATATAATATATTTTTATTTATTTTATAATATATTTTTCCTTTTTTTGAATTTGTTAAAGTTTTTAAGTATAGTTTTTGCATTTGCTCCGGCACAAAAAGTATTAGTCTATATTAAGATCGGCCTTGAGTTTTCATTAACGGTTAATGGATCTCAGGTTCGAATCTTGGCATGGGCAAACTCTGTAATAAGTGCGAATATTTGTGCCCGAGTCGTGGATATTTATCATATCATATATTAATATTTAAATAAGTAGGTACATCGTTATTTAGTATCTAAGAACAGGGCATTCTAGTGATGGGATGGGATTCAAGAATGAGGAAAATAATCTATCTGTAAAAATATCTAGAATATAGCTGTTAGTTGTTGTACATTTAAGACTGATGGAGACTATTCTTTCATCATCATCATCATCATCATTTCAGCCCATAGCTGTCCACTGCTTATATAGGCCTCTCCAATCGAATTCCAGCGCGACCGGTCCATAGACACCTGAATCCAGCGAGAACCAGCGATCCTAAAACTAAACTATTCTTTATTTCGGATATAATATATATGGTTCCCGGGGGATGGGATAAATATATCAGTCACACGAACGTAGCTGCGATTAGACCTAATAGAGAATAGAATTAGCACGCGACACGCCAACTTCACACCCCCAATTGGATATCAATTACACGAAATTAGAATTAAAATCGTTCATAGCCGTTCAGCCATCCGCTGATTTCCCAAAGGGTCTATTGGCTGGTCGTCAATCTAATCAAACACGTGGCCCGTCGACACACACAAATTTATTCTTTTTTTTATTATTCAGCCGATATCACACAGTATCTTGTATTGTGTTCATATTAACGAAAAAAATATCATCAATCATCGGCACTTACCTCCCCCTATCAGGAGAGGGATTGGCGGTAGTCTACCACGCTGGCCTGGTGCGGGCTGGTAGTCTTCACACATCCATGCGGAGATGCATGTTTCCTCACAAATTTTCCTTTTCCGTTAAGTACATTGCTGTCTACAATGTAGACTGCACATAAATTAGAAATAACTCAGAAATAACGCACTTGCGAACGTTCTATACATGCTTACGATGTTTGTCTACAAAAATAACTCAGTGGTACGGGACTGGGTTCGAACCTGCAACCTTTCGACCGCAAGACGTATCTGGCACCACTACACCACCAATGTACTCGTACTTACAAAAATATCAAGCTACATTTAAATGATAAGTTAATTTTCACGATAATTAATTAGTAATGATCTTAATAATTATAATTACAATTTTTTGTATTTCCACGCCTATTATGCTGGAAGGGATTTGGCGAAGGGGTACGTTTCGGAGGGGTATGTACACCCACATTTCGCCGAAGTATTTTTGATCAACAGTGGTAGAACCTGTCGTTGTTTTTTTAAATGAGGCTAATGTTTTTTTTGGGATAATCAGGTAAAATAATGGATTTTTTTGGTATATGTTTTTCCCTTGGACATTCAGGTCCAAATGCGGGGTTCTCCTTTAGTTTCCTTACGGCGATTTCTTTACTGAAAGTAAGCAATAAATATAATAATCACAATTATTATTATTATTTGTATGATAGAAAAATAATTGTGATTAGTGCATAGCTGTTTTTGAAAATACAGAGATGCGTGCCGGGAATCGAATCCACGACATCGAGCATGCAAACACTTGGCCATTATGCTATCACGGTCTTAATAAGTAATTATATGTAAATATTTGATAATATATGTATCACAATAATCATCAGTCATATTATCGTAATACAGTGTGTTTGTTGGTTAGTTAGTTTGTCACTATTTCATATATCTATCGTTGAATTGCATCCGAACAACGCGATTATTTACGCGTCTAGCGACTTTCCAAATAGTGTTGCGTTTTTTATCCTCCCTTAACACCTTCACTGCGGAACAGGCCCATATCGACCCGCTGCGGTACTTCAGCTGGTGTGGACGAAGAGAACTGTGTCCCTCACGCTTGTGCGGAACGATTATCTCAGGTGTGTCTTGTCCTTAGTGCTGGTGGGTCGAGAAAGACCTGCCACGCACTGGCGGAAATGTCGTTGGGGGCGCATTTCGACCCGCCGCAGCACCAGATGAAGGTTTATGATTTTACTTGCCGCAGCCAGGGTGTTAACTTGTAAACGCCCGAACCGATTTCGATGTGTTGGTATTCTGTCTTTGCACAATCCCAAAAGTCCAAGGTGGAAATTAACAAAAAATATCATTTAATCTGGTTTTTATTAATTTTTAATTAAACCTGTTCTATGTGGGTATATTTAACAGTAGAAATTTAAATTACTCCTGTATCCATTCGCAGGAGTCTTCTTTCACTTACTCTCAAATAAAGCTCACTCGTTCCTTTTACATAAAATATCTTCTCAGTTCAATAAACAAAGTATTAAAGAATTCTAAATCAACCTAAAGAAAAAACAGTAGAAATTGTTGTCAATAAAAAGCTCTACACTTATAAATTAGTTAAAATTAAATTAGTTAATGTATTAATATCATACATATATAATGTAAGCTATCTAAATGTAATATTATATTCCCCGTCGGAGAGTAAGGGAAAAAGGCGTAAAAAATGTATGTATGGTATGCATGTAAAAATAACAAAATATTAAAAACAATCATCGGCACTTACCTCCATACAATAGTTTATCTATAAACTATGAATTTGTTAAATGTCCAATTTTGTAAAACAAAGACTTAAAAAAACTACTCAGATGGACTAATTAAGAACTTCTGATATCAAATGCGTCCATGTTTGTTTGTTTGTTCGAGCTTCACGCAAAAATCTGCGAATAGATTTTGGTCAAACTATTGTAGTCTTAAAGGTTACTATTCCACTCTAAATACTGCGGCATGTTACATCAAAATCAGTCTAGTAGAACTAAAGATACAGTTTGATCCCTGTTTTAGTAGCCGCCGTTAAGGTACAAGAGATCAAGTAAAAGTAGTTCTAAGTCTCATATATAAATTTATGATTGTTTTAAGATTCCCCTTGTAGCGAAAAACCAACATTCACTTGGACGGAGCCACGAGCAAAAGCTAGTTTTATAATAATTTTTCAATTATAAATAAAATAAACGAGAGTGAATATACTTTAAAGAATATACTGTTGTGGGACAGGTTGGTGTCCATGAAAGTCGCCAGGTCACGTCAATGCGGGTAATGCTAGTAAATCGGCCGCGAGATTCCTTTGAGCACTTTTCGCCACCCCCTATAATTTTGTATGTAGCTAACCATGATCAGTTGAAAAGTTCACCCTGTATATTGCTTCATATTAAATGCATGGGAAACATTGGAAAACGTGTCTGGAACCAGCTGTGGTGTAGGGGGAAGCCCCGCCTCCCCAGGGACGACGGGACAAAGACGCACCTGCTTACTTACGCCCTTTACCGCCTACAGGATAATTTAAGCTTCAGACAGAAACGACGAAATCAAAACTTTATCGACATTGTGACTGATAAGTATTTTTTTTTATCTAACACCTGCCTTCATTATTGTATTATCTGATAAGTTATCAAGCTAAGCATTTAGATTAAACTATGGTCGGTATAACTTTCCTCATTTTGATACCACCCTTTAGTCAATTATTAATATTAGACGATAAATGACGTCAACAGTTAAGTGAATTTAATGCTTACGTATGAATAACTTCAATTCAGTGACAAAATGAAGTACATTGTTTTAATTTTTGTCTTCGTTATGCTCCGGTGCAATGTTGATGCAAGATGTAAGATACGTGGCGAATGCTATGAAGTCAATGGATTCGCCAAGCCATGTTCGGTGGACCACGAAGCACTGTCTCCCGTTGAAGGTCTGTCACAGGAAGAGGGAGAAGAAATCATAGAAATCCTCGGCAACAGATGTCCTATACTCGTCTTCGATGAAGAAGGGAATAAGTTGCCTAATGACCAAATATTAACTTGTTGCGACCACATACAAATTCAGAAGATGTCGGAAAGCTTAACGTTGGCCGATGGCATTTTAGGTCGATGTCCAACGTGCTTCAGAAATTTTGCACGTCAAATCTGTGAAATGAACTGTTCACCGGAACAATCTCGATTCTTAGAGGTTTATACTGAATTAGGCACTAATGACACAGAGTATGTGAATGAAATAGATTACAGATTAAACGATAACTTTATGTTAAATACGCACGCTTCTTGTGCTGGCGTACTCGTACCACAGACCGGGATGCCAGCTATAAACTTAATGTGTGGAAATGCGGTAGTATGTGACGCAGATGCGTGGTTCAGTTTTAGTGGTGATACATCATCTAATCCTTTTGCTCCTGTACAAGTAAACTTTTTGAGATGGCCAACAGAGGAAGATTCAATGCATGCGCAAGCCCTACATTGTAACGAAACCTTTCAAGGCGATCTTCCGTGCAGTTGCGTAGATTGCGTGGCAAATTGTCCTATGGGCAATGAGCCTGTGATTCCAGACACATGTACAGTTCTTTCAGTGAATTGTGTTGGATTTTCTATAGGAATAGTTTTCTTTGTGCTTAGTTCTGCAGTGTTTATCATTGTTACTGTATTTGAATATAGATCTTTGCAAAAACATGACTTTAAGCGTGATGAGACGTTAGTATCGGAAGGTGCAAATAAATTGACAAGAATATTTCAGACCGTCTTTTCAAAAATTGGACTTCTCTCAGCAGAATATCCAGCTATAGTTATTATGATCACGTCATGGATCGCTTTTGCTATGCTTTTTGGTGTAATGAACTTGAAGTTAACTGCTAATCCGTTAGAACTCTGGTCTGCGCCCGAGTCTCGTAGTCGCCAAGAACTAGAATATTTTAATTCACGATTCGGACCATTTTATCGTGCTGCACAAGTGTTCCTTACCTTTGATTTAGATTCATTTGATGTTGATAATGTTACCTATGGATCAGCGTTTAGAGTAGAGGCGATAACAGAGTTAGTGAGACTTGAAGATGCTATCATAGCCATTAATCGGGACAGTGGAGGAGTCACTTTGGAAGAAGTTTGCTACGCTCCTCTTAGACCTCGTGGTGGTGAGCCTAAACTTGATCAATGTGTTTCTATGTCTGCATCAGTTTATTTGGGCAGCGAAAGAAATGATATTAATAATAACACATATCTTAATCTTATCAGAAACTGTGTGAATAATCACTTTGCTTTAAACTGTCTAGCTTCATGGGGCGGTGGAGCTGAGCCAGAAATCTCATTCGGGGGTTATGATGGGAATAAAATTTGGAGTGCCAATACACTACTTATCAATTTCCCTATCTCAAATTTCCTTCTGACAGAAGATCTCCAGCCAGTGTTAGATTGGGAACTCGCATTTATAGATTTTATACAATACTATGAAAAGTATATGAAACCAGATTATGTTCGTATCGCTTATGGAACTGAAAGATCGGTAGAAGACGAGATACAAAGAGTTTCTGTGGCTGAAATCATCCCGATTTCAATAAGTTATGTCCTTATGTTCATTTATGTTACAGTATCATTGGGAAATATTAGATCATGTAAAACATGGCTTGTTGATAGTAAAGTTATGGTTGCACTAGGAAGTATTGTAGTGGTGCTTACATCTATTTTCTGTGCCATGGGTGTAATGGGTTATACTAACATTACAGTTACGTTGTTAGCTATAAATGTGATACCATTTTTTGTACTATCTGTTGGTGTTGATAATGTATTTCTGATGATTAATGTCTTGTATGATATACAATCTAATTTGAAAATCTATCAGGGTTATGATGAAAATTTTACTTTTCAACAAAACAGACGATTTGTTTTTTATCATATGTTAATTAAAGTAGGTCCATCTATGTTCGTATCATCCATTACTCAAATAACATGTTTTGGGATAGGCAGTCTTTCTAACTTCCCAGCTGTACAGACTTTTGCCATATTTGCGTCAGTATGTATAGGTTTTCTTTTCGTATTTCAAATTACTACAATAGTTGCTATTTTGTCAGTTGATTATGAGCGAGCATATAATAATAGACTAGATATATTTTGTTGTATTCAAAAAAAGATTTTGGATGATGAAAATCCTTTACATTCTGATGCACCACGCAAAGGTATCACTAAAAAATTAATGGAACCTTATTCAAAGTTTATATTAGATTGGCGTGTAAAAATTGTTGTAGCTATTGTATTTATGCTCATGGTATCTGTAAGTATTGTATTTATTCCACACATTGAAATTGGACTAGATCAACAGTTGTCACTTCCACACGACTCTTACGTCTATTCATATTTAGAAGCTGTCAATGACTTGATGCGTATCGGCCCTCCAGTATATTTTGTTCTTAAAAGTGGTCTAAATTTCAGTGATCCTAACCATCAAAATGTAGTTTGTGGTAGTCAACTATGTTATGATGATTCCTTAATAACACAAGTATTTCTAGCGGCACAACATAGCGAAATAACACATCTTGCTAAAAGTTCTAATTCTTGGTTGGACGATTTTATCGATTGGGCTAGTTTGTATGGTGGCTGTTGTAAGTACAACACCACAGATGGTAGTTTCTGCTCGAGTTCTGATAATGCTCCAGAGTGTGCTTATTGCGTCATCAGTAGAGATGAGTATGCAAATGGATTAAGACCAAGTAAAGAGGCTTTTCAGAGGTATATTCCGTTTTTCTTGCAGGATGAGCCAACAGACATTTGCAACAAAGGTGGTTTAGCTAGTTACTTTAGTGCAGTTAACTATGTCCTTGATTCAGAAGGCCGTGCTATTATTGGTGACTCTAATTTTATGGCGTATCATGTGCCTTTAAGTACTTCGTTAGATTATATAAATGCTGTCAAATATGGTTACGAAATTAGTAACAACATCACTGTTGCAATTAAGAATCATACAAGTCTTGATGTGGAAGTGTTTCCCTATTCAGTTTTCTACGTGTTCTACGAACAATATTTGACAATGTGGAGAGATACTATGCTGTCTGTCTTATATTGCGTGATTGGTGCTACAATCTTCAATCTCTTGGCTTCTGGAGGAAATTTTGTGACAACGTTTGCTGTCATGTTTTCATCTGTTTTAGTTATTGTTAATTTGTTAGGTATAATGTATTTTTGGAGTATCCCGTTAAATGCTGTGTCATGTATTAATTTAATAGTATCCATTGGATTGTCTGTTGAGTTCTGTAGTCACATTGCGCACGCATATGCTATTAGTACTAAAGGCAATAAAAACGATAAAATAGAGGAAGCCATTCAAGCAGTTGGAGCGACAGTTATAACTGGCATCACATTCACTAATATACCTATCGTAGTGCTTGCTTTCTCGTACACCGAGATTATATCAATATTTTTCTTCAGAATGTTCATCAGTGTTGTCGTTTTAGGGTTTTTGCATGGTTTAATATTCCTTCCAGTTCTATTAAGCTATTTGCCATACAAAATACGCACTAAACCTAAGAACTAAAATTTAATTAATTAGGTTACTATGATATGAATTCCACATCTAATTTCTAGGTGTCTTCTCGAGGCGGTGTGAATTATTTTTGTAAATATTTAGTTTGTAAAATAATCTATTATTTTGTACATGACTAAAATAACTTTGTTAATTTACAAATAGAGCGCTTTGATTAGGTGTAATTGTAATTAATCCAAAATTTGTTCGAAAGAGACATAGGAATCTACGTGCATATGTACACTGAAATATGTACTATTGACTATTTATTGGTGTTGCCACAATGCAGTTATAAAATATTTAAAAAAGTTATTAAACATTTGTTAGTTAACATTTATTAGTTACCAAATGTTTCTTTATTGTACGCAACATTAATTAATATTATTAAACAAATAACAATAATTTATATATTTACAAATTGTTAATTAACATTTTATCACAAATTGTAGTAAATGCTATCAAATGTTTTCTTATTGTACGTAAGATTAATTAAACAAATGGCAACAAAGTATAGCACATTGTAATATTTGTTGAACATTTTGGGGGTCATGCGAGGTATAACGAAGGGGGGAATGTGCATGATTATTATTATTATTATTCCAGTGTAGTCAGTCAATGATTATCCGAACTGATGGTTATAAAATATGCAAAATATTGAAAACATGTAACGAATTGTATCAAAATCTAACAGATGTTGGTAAATATTAGACAATGTTCAATAACGTTTTTAAACATTGCAGTGTGGTGTTAACTTATAAGTTGATTTTAAATATTTTTATACTTATCTATCTAGATAACTAAGAATTTTGTATGAAAAGAAGTAATAAATCATTTTTAAATTAATAAATAATTTATTATTCATCTAATACACACAGTATTACTACATATCACTTTAAATTAAATAAAGTTTTCGATAAAAGATATTTACATATAAGACAACAATGACTAGATTGAAAGGTAATGTATTATAATTATATTTTTTTTACATTATAACTAAAATACAATTAATATCAAATATTAATACCACTTCATAGTTTTCATACAAAGAAAAAAATAAAGCCTCATTACTACTATGATGAATATTACCCATAAAGAGAACGATTGTGTAGAACATTGTATTAAACCATATTTTCCTTCTTTCTTTTCCTCGAAATGGACAGGATTTGCAGCTGATTGCTGCAAATTCTGTCCGTATCGAGTGTATATTAAAATATTTGTTTAAATTAACAATAAAATTTTAATGCACCCAAATTTTTTTGTTAATTTAAACAAATATTTTAAAATACTTTCGACGTCGAAAATTTAATGTCAATGTAAACAAGACCACATTCACTAGGCGAAGTTCCTGTAGGCATATGGTGCCTTAATAAACACGATCACTTTTCAGCGATAGCATTTTTTATTCATTAATGTTCACAATTATTTATGATTGATATACTTTTTTGAATATAATAACAGTAACTGTTAATGTATAGTACACAACAAATTAATAAAACAATAGATACAACTTCAGGTAAGGGTCGGGTCATCGTCGGGTTTCCACGAAGTCTCTCTGGTATAGACATATCTCAAAGTAATTAATAAACAGTTTGTGAAATCGTATCAATTAGCATACGACATTTAGAATTATATTGATATTACTAGCTGTGCCCGCGACTCCGTCCGCGTGGGCATTCGGTAAGAGCGAAATTATACATAAATAATTTTCTCCGATCTTAATAAGAATGAATGATTTTTTTTTTATTTTTGTTTTTTTAAATAAAGACAACTTCCGCATTAGGATTAATTCCTGTGTCGCGGGGACTTTACAAACATTCAAATAACGGGAACACAGAACACCCAGACTCGGAACAACAATTTGTGGATTACACAAAGTTGCTGTCCCGTGTGAGGATCGAACCCATAACACTCGACAGCGCAGTGGACGCTTAAACCACTGCGCCATCCGTGCAGTCAATAATAATTAATGATAGATAGATGAAACACACAGCAAATGTTAGAGGAAGCTTGCCACAATGCAACAGTAAAAACATCATTCAAATCGGTTTAGCCGTTTCTGAGATTAGCGCGCACAAACGCACAGACAAACAGACAAAATTTCTAAAAAACTATATTTTTGGCTCCGGTAACATAACTAACTACAAGCTGGTTTTTTTGAAAAAATATTCATTGTACAGACACGGCTCGTTTACGATTTTATTATATGTATGTACAGATTACTGCTGCGTGATTCTGGCATAAAATAGCGTCGCTCCATCTCTCCCGTGTACGCTGTGAGAACCAGCTGAGGATTGTACCAGGATAATGGACAGCAGAGTTATCCTATTAGTCAATTAAAATCTGCTGCGATGTCCGAGAAACCTGCTAAGTATCAGAACCCTCTAAATCCCCCCTTTTTAAGGAGGAGGCTCTCGTCCAACAGTGGACGTCCACGGACTGATGATGATATACATACCGCTCATCCAATAGAATAATGACGTAATTGCAAAAAAGTTAAAAAAAATATTTTCTGTTTAATTTGGATGATTTGTTGTTTAATATGGATTTTTTTCGAGAATGCTCAAATTATTAATAATAATCTGTAAATAAATTATGAGAAATCATGATAATTGATATGATTTACAAAATGGGTATAATCCAATTGTAAACTGAAACACTTCTTCCGATAAATTGCAAAAATGTAATTACGTCATTGTTCCATTGGATGAGCGATATATTAGTGGTAATTCTGTGGTAGCAGAACTTAATTAAATTTAGTCTCTCCCTATCTTTTTCTAATGTCAAACGCTAAAACGAGATAGCTACAATTTTGATGCTCTCAGTTTCGTTTAGACACGTCAAAAAACATTTAGACGTGACCTCGGAGCATACGGATTAAAGATACGCAAAAACGCAACATTTTTTGAACCGTTTAACAGAAATGGAGGTTGATACTCGCTATAAATGTTTGCTATCTCGTTTTGGCGTTTGACATTAGAAAAAGACAGGGACAGACTAAATTTAGTTAAGTTCCGTTACAGCTGAATTAGCACCATTGTCTTGTTATAATTTTAGAAATTTTTCTTATCGCCGACACATGAATGTGTTTGTATCATTTCAGAATTCCGAGGTATCTTTTATTGTGCAGGTCATTTTATAAAATGCGTATTAGGTCATTTTATGCTATAAGTGTGCTGCAGTAAATGTGTTTTCATCATCATCATCCCCAGTCCATATCGTCCCCACTACAGGGGCACGGACCTCCCCTGATCAGGAGGGGGATTAGGCCTTAGTCTACCGCGCTGGCCTAGTGCGGGTTAGTAGACTTCACACATCCATACGGGTATGCAGGTTTCCTTACGAAGTTTTCCTTCTCCGTTAAGTACATTGGTGTCTACAATGTAGACCGTACATAAATTACAAATAATAACTCAGTGGTACGGGACCGGGATTCGAAACCACGACCCTTCGATCGTAAGCCGTGTCTAAAACCACTACACCACCAGTGCACCAAATGTGTTTTATGATGATGTATTAACGATTATGGTACGAGTATGCTGATCATATCATGAGAGGGTAGATGACAGGAAATGACCTGATAATTGTAGCTCTCTTTGGGCTGAAATCTCTTTGCTCTCTTGAAAGCGTCGGATGGACAAGTATTTAACCCTTTGTACTCTGAAGACGCTGCTATTGCGTCACTGATTGTCCTGAGTAAAACCCTAAAATCATCCTAAAATGGTAACAAAGTGTAGATACATTTACCCCTGAGAAAATGGAAGAAAGAGATTATTGGGAAAGTTTTGAGATCAGTGAAAAATGTCTCGGAGTTGCTGCGGTCTTAAGTAAAGAAATAATCGGAGTGCAAAGGGTTAACAGACTCCTCTAGGAATATCAACCTCGTATCCTGACCAGTGTACGGGTTACAATCTCCTTGATGATATTATACAGTTCTTTCGACTCTGTTAGCCCGATTTTTAGTGTTTTACACTCTTATGAGACGTAAAAACTCTTTCACATAAATATTAATATTAGATAAAGAAATCTATCTTATCAACGACTGAATAAACAGTGAGAAAATGTATTAAAGATTACGACAAAATTAACAAATTATAATTATGCATCTAACACATGGTTAAGATAAGCGATGTAACAAATAGCTAACCGTAATATTTCGATTTTGGACAACTTCTTGTCTGGTGGTAACGTTGGAAGTAGCCTTCTCAGGGCTGCAAACGCTGCATTAAAGGCTTCTACTCGGATTCTTTCCCTGGTCGCATGCGCTGTTCTATATTTTAGGGTAGCCCTGCGTCTTCTCCGTCGTTCCTCACGAGATAGGCCCGCGCAAGGGGAACCGCCGCCGCTTGACAGGTAAGCCTCTTCGGACAGTGCGCACGGCTCCAACGGTCGGTCTCTGAGATGAAATTAATTATTACAAACCTTGGATGTGTTTATCTATACTAGCTTTTACGTGCGATTTCACTCGCGTTGATGTTCCTAAATATACGTCAGAGACTGTTGAAAATAAAAAAAAAATTGTGTCACTCGGGAACAGTTTTATTTTTTGGATAAAAGGTACCATATGTCCTTCTCTGTACGCCTGACAATGTGCGTACAAAATTGCATGATGATCAGTTGAGTAGTTAGGGCGTAAAAGCGTAATAAACAAACAAACTCACATTCTCGTTTATAATATTCGTTAGGACAGAGTTATTTTTGTATAGTAAAGAACTGAAAACCAATTGTCAGTGAATACATGTGTATACATATTTTCAGCTGCCATACTTATCTATCTACACCCTAATTCCTTATATCTTTTTTGAAGCCAAAGAAAAGAAACCACAATTTATCGCACAAGGTCAGGGTTCCGTCGCCCGTGTAAATAAATAATGGCTGGTATTTAAGACTATAAATTTAAATTTGTAAATTATCAGGCGGTTGATTTCATAACGATGGTATTACACGCAACGTTTACCGAAAAGTTTGTACTCTATGCTATTATAAAATTGTTAAAAGTCAAATTTTCAAAAAAAATCTATTCAGTTCGACTAATTAAGGGCTTCTGAAACCAAATCCTTCGATGTTTGTTTGTTCAGGTTTCACGCAAAAACCAGAGGGCAGATTTTGATTAAACAGTTGAATTACAGTCTTAAAAATACTATTCCGACTTAAATACTGCGGCATGTTTCATCAAAATCAATCCAGTAGAATTGAAGATACAGCTTGATCCCTGTTTTTATAGTAGCCGCCGTTAAAGTACGAGAGGTCAAGTAAACGTGTTTCTATGACTTTTTATATAAATCTATAATTGTGTCGGGATTTCCCATGTAGCGGAAAACCGACATTCACGCGGGCGGAACAGCGGGCAAAAGCTAGTGTACAAATAAACTGGAGCGTGTGGGTATACATATATCAGTTTTGGAGACATTTTTGTGTTTTTGGTGATTTACGATCAGCAGATAAATAAATAAACAAATACTTGACATTGACAATGATGACATTTTTTTTAAATAAGTAACTAAGTACCTTTTCCTTGGGGCTAGGTTTTCTCTGCCAGTAATGGGAAGCAGTGCTTCTCGGGGTTCTGACAGCAAGCATGGCAGCGAGTCATCCTCCATGCCACTTGTCGTCTCTAGCCAACTCTTCATCGCGACTGTAGAAATAGGCAGACTGATAAATACATGAAGAGGTGTAGATATTATATAATTAATTTATTATAAAGGTCAGGGAGTACTTAGTCTTTTAGTCTGTCCGGCAAATAGACTTAAGTATACGGGTAAGCGACCCCGGCCCCCCGAGCTATTACTGTCTCTTCCTACTCCTTCCGAGATAGTAGTATCTTATATCCTATAATTCTATTCCAAGATTCCATATTCTTTGCTCAATCCACCTTTCCTACCTCATCCTTTTTCCTTTCCTCCCCATAATTCGCGGGAACGCAATGAGGAACTTTAACATTTTTAACCTTATAAAATGGCGGCATCGTGGTTCGTCACCCGATAGGTCTCGTTGCCCGCGGTGGCGAAATGAAATTGAACGATCGTAGCAGATGGAAAGAAGTGGTCTTTGCCTACTTCAATGGGAAAGAGGCGTGACTGTATGTATGTATGCAGTATATACTATGGTCTCTGCCTACTCTTATGGGATATTGGCGTGAGTGTATGTATGTATGTCATTTATTATAGATACTTTCACACACTGATCCAGCCCCAAACTAGTATTGCCCGTATCTTGTCACTTTTACTAAGAAAAAATAGTATAGCTTTATTTATTCACACTGTGGTGCTCCGGCTGTGTGGCGCCGGCGTAATAACAGCGTCACTCCGTCTCTTCCCGTGGATGCTGTGAAGAACCGGCTAAGAGATCTACCAGGATAATGGCCAACAACGTTGTCCTGTTATGCGATCAATATCTACTACGATCTCGTAGACGCTTACCAAACATAGAGTTTATAGCAAATCCCTCTTTTTTAAGTAGGGCGCCCATGTCCAGCTGTGGATTTCCAAGACATTAATAGTGGCCTTATCACTGTGTTTTGATTCTAAGCTTCACTTCAAAGTGAAGCTTAGAAGCTTAGAAAGTAAAAGCATAATCTAATCAAAATGAGATGCAGGTGTTTAAAAGGAACACGTGTCGGCATGGCCTGACTATATAGCTTAAAAGGTTTATCAAAATTACAATTTATTTACAATATTATATTTATTTATTTTAGATATCAATATACTTACAAATAAATTGTAATTTTGATAAACCTTTTAAGCTATATAGTCAGGCCATGCCGACACGTGTTCCTTTTAAACACCTGCATCTCATTTCGAGTAGATTTCGAGATTTCGAGTAGATAGGAATTCCACGTAGGCAGAGCAGCGGGCAACACATAGTTAGTTGACTTAAAAATAATATTTTTGCTCGCTTACATATGTATTAGGATGGCAGAAAAAACCATATAAATAGGTCGTGATTCCTAGGAGGTGTATTTGAATACTCTCTGCTCCTCGACATTCCACATTTGCACATTGGTTAAAGAGTTTAAGCTGGAAATTTAACTGAAGATGAACATCGTGAAGGACGCTTGTCCACGTCTCTGACTGAAGATAACGTGAAAAATATGCATTTTAATTTGGCAAAATAAATATTCCTTTTGGGGCCCTAGTTATTATATTTGTGCATATGTATGTATATACATTATTATGTAATAAGTTGTCAAATAAACTGTAGATGTAGCTGTTTACATACATACATACACTCACGCCGATATCCCATAAGGGTAGGCAGAGACCATAGTATAATACTGTCATATATACATACATACAGTCACGCCTCTTTCCCATTGGGGTAGGCAGAGGCCACTTCCTTCCACCTGCTACAATCGTTTGATGTAGCTGTTTATTATATAATAATTGGTTTCGCTCGCGTGAATATCGATTATCACGCTGAATAAAAAGACCCAAATAATTATAGATTTAAATAAGATTAAAAATAATTTTTAGTTGAGCTTTCGTACCATAATGGTGTCTACTAAAACGGGGATCAGGGTGTATTTTCAGTTCTACTTGACCAATTTTGATGAAACATGCAACAGTATTCAAGTTGGAATAGGAATTTTAAGACTGCAATAGTGTGATCGAAATCCACCATCTGGCTTTTGCGTGAAACTCGAACAAACAAACGAACGGACGCGAAGAAAACAAGATGGTTTCGCTTTCTGAAAGAAGCCTTTAATTAGTCGATCTGAGTAAGAATTTTGTAATATTTTTAATGTACAGACAATGACTTTTTACAATTTTATAACAGTATATAGGTCAGTGAGTATTTAGTCTTTTAGCTTGTCCGACAAATAGACTTAAGTATACGGGTGAGCGACCCCGGCCCCGCGAGCTACTACTGTCTCTTCCTTCTCCTTCAGAGATAGTAGTATCCTATATCCTATAGTTCTTCATCTAAATTCCATATTCCTTTCTCAATACACCTTTCCCACCTCATCCTCTTTCTTTCCTCTCCATTAAGCCGTGGGAATGCAATGAAGAACTTTAATATTTTTGAACCTTATAAAATGGCGGCGTCGTGGTTCGCCACCCGACACGTCTCATTGCCCGCGGAGGCGAAATGTGGGCTGCGGCTAGCCACTTTGTTACATCAAACGATCGTAGCAGGTGGAAGGAAGTGGTCTTTGCCTTCCCCAATGGGAAAGAGGCGTGACTGTATGTATGTATGTAATATGTACTATGGTCTCTACCTACCCTTATGGGATATCGGCGTTAAAGTATGTATGTATATAGTATAGATAAATAGATATACTACCTAGGGTGTCCACTAGTGTCACTGGCGCCAGTATATATCCCGATAATATATATTGTAAATAACGATATTTACACGCACTTTGTCAGCCGGTCGGCTAAGTATTCAGTCACATTATGTTTACGAGACTATCTTGAAATATTTACCTTAATTTTGACATGTACGTGAAAATTAATAGCGCCAGTATGCGATTTGCAATATCTATAATAGTATAGAAAATAGATGTATAAATAGAAAATAAAAAAAAACTTCACCTCGAATACTTCCATCTCTTTGAGAGTATTATCATGCCCAAGGCACGTATATTTTGATTCCCCATCAAATCGAATTGGCTGGCCGCAAGGGCGAAGAGTGTTGGATAAATAATACAAGGCGCATCCACGCCCAGCGCTAAGCGACCTCTTCTGGGGATAATAAATCCGTATTTATTCTTTTTATATCGCTCCCTGTAACCCTTCTGATAATCTAATCGTGGCCGTCGACCGTGTCGAATCGATTGGTTAGAACCCTTCTTATGAGTTTTGCAGTTTTATAGTTAATTAAATACATATAAGTCCTAACTAATATTATAAATGAGAATGCGAGTTTGTTTGTTTGTTTGACTGAAAAACTATTTCCGCGTGATAGAAAAAAATATTTTTAACAGTTTCTGACATGTATTTAAGGGTATCAACGCCTCGGGTTAAGGTCGTGGGTAAAACTTCGATCATAAAAGTGGGTAAAAATCGAGATTAAAATGTATTTCAGTGTAGTGATCTGAAAGCTGTGGTAGTTGTTGGGAAACAAGTAAACTTTTTTAGTCTTTATCATAGTTCCTGTAGTAATGTATACAACCTTGTCTACGCAATCTCGCCGTGTGGCGCCGGCGTAATAATAGCGTCACTCCATCCATTCCCGTGGATGCTGCAAGCACCAGCTGACGGATGTACCAGGAATCTCCACGCCTGGCATCCAATAAATTACGTTGCTGTCCATTTTCATGGTACATGATATCTGGTTCTCACAGTATGTCGCTCACAGGTGTCAGAGAGCATATATCGATTTAGTGGCATAATAAAAAGAGAGTGCACGGATGGCGCAGTGGTTTAAACGTCCACTGCGCTGTCGAATGTTGTGGGTTCGATCCCCACACGGGACAACAACATTGTGTAATCCACAAATTGTTGTTCTGAGTCTGGGTGTTCTGTGTTCCCGTTATTTGAATGTTTGTAAAGTCCCCGCGACACAGGAATTAATCCTAATGCGGGAGTTGTTTATTAAAAAATAAAAAAGATAGGTGCACATCAAAGGTGCCTTATTTTTAAAAGCAATCTGGTCCGTACAAACTTTTAAATTATTGTTTTTTTGTTTTTGACGCTTATGTGGAGTATTTTTGGGATGAACGCTGAACGATATTTTCCACACTAGTGACATTATTATAATATTTTATTGCATTATTTTGTAATGCACCGTATCGTCCATGATCTTCTGAGATCTTTCTTCTTTTTTGCTTCTTGACAAATCTTACATGAGAAGCTAAAACATCACTTCATCTGTTTTTAAGTCTTCCTAATGATAAGAACATAAAATTGTTTTTATTTTGTATGCAACTTGTTTCACTGTACTGAGGAGTTTTTAGTTTCTATTCAGGACCTATAGTCGTCAATGTTATCGTAGAATAACTTATCGTAAAATAATTCGTAACAAACGAAGGTACTTTTAAGTTAGGAGATCAATGCTTCTTGTTCCGTGGCCTGCCAACAGATGTCAATAACACTTTCGCTGCCACCAGATTTGCCATTGTCGAGCGCTGTGTGCCATTTTCATTTCTTACTTTATACTTTATATTTTTTTAACCCATTTCTAATCTAGATTTTGCGTATTAATTATAGTAATTAATATTTGTAAAGACTGTCTCTGACCGTTCACTATAGACAAAAACCACAGCTTTTATGCCGCCACAAGAGCGTTTGCTTTTAAGCCCCTCATCAGAGATAGTATTTTGACATATTTTAGAGATGGTATTTTGACATATTTCAGAGATAGTATTTTGACATATTTCAGAGATAGTATTTTTCCCGCTAGATATGCAAATTTTTCTGATGGAAGGTGACTATATCGTAGTCTAAAGCCTAATTTTGTGTAATTTCTAGATTTTTCATTTCCATTTTAAATATACATTTTTCAAATATTTATTCTGCTGTATACAGATACGGATTTTACATATGAGTCTTAATATGGATGTGATGTTTAGATACACTATAGTCGGAAAAAAGTTGTTAGTTGTTACTAAGAACTTAGTTGTTACTAAGAACGTAAGTTTCTCTGAAAAGCCCATTCCAAAAGAACCAATACCAGGAGAATTTAACAGCTCAGCACTACATAAGCATAGTTAAAAATGCAAAAACTCAGCTAGTTGGATCACATATAGGGTCGAATACACAATATGTCGCTTGGTCGGATATACAAGGGCTGTGTCGTCAAGTCTCAGCTACACAGTCGTCGACTTGTCAGGCGTTGTAGATTCCGATGATTTAGTAAAAAGCGCAAAAAAAACTGTACAAACTTACCATAACACAAGCCATTATAAGGCAAGAGGTGGCGCAATATTCAAAAAGATGGCGTGTTCTTATATCTGAGGTTAGGATTAATAAATTGGGTTCACATGGGATCAAGACAAGTAAATGCGCTTTCTTCAGTTTTTATTAGTTATTTATAATATACTAGCTGACCCGGTCAACTTCGTACTGCCTAAAACATTGATTTTTTGGCTGTTCCTTTAGGTTTTTCCTGATTTTATTTTTACACAAACCGCCTTTGTTTTTAGGCGAATAAAACAAAAAAAAAACTATTCAAATCGGTCGAGCCGTTTTCGTTTGCGAGACACGGCGATTAATTTTTACATATACGGATAATAGGTATGCGATTAATGATTTTATTTTGCTGTGTTGTACACATATATACACACACTCACGCCAACATTNNNNCAGAGACCATAGTATATACTACATACATACAGTCACACCTCTTTCCCATTGGGGTAAGCAGAGACCATTTCTTTGCACCTGCCACGACCGTTTAGTGAGCAAAGTGGATATCCGCAGCCCACAGTTCGCTCCCGTGGGCAACGAGACGTGTCGGGTGGCGAACCATAACTCCGCCATTTTATGAGGTTCAAAAGTGATTAAAGAGCCTCATTACCCATACCCACGGCTTAGTGGAGAGGAAAGGAAACTAGATGAGGTAGGAAAGGGTATTGAACAAGGAATGTGGAATTTAGGAAAAGGACTATAGGGTATAGGATACTACTATCTCGGAAGGAGTAGGAAGAGGCAGTAGTAGCTCGGGGGCCCGGGGTCGCTTACCCGAATACTTAAGTCTATTTGCCGGACAGGCTAAAAGACCAAGTACTCCCTGATCTTTTGCTGTGTTGCGCCGACATAATAATGACTACCGCCTTTCTTTCCGTGCGTGTTGTGAGAACTAGCTGAGGAATGTACCAGCAATGAGCAGCAGTGTTATATTGCTATTCAATCAAAATCTACTGCGATTACCAAGACACCTGCCAAGTGGGGAGACTCTGGCAAATCTCTCCTTTTTATGGAGGAAGCACATCTCCAGTAGTGGACTTCAAAGGACTGATGATGATTTAATTATTTACGGCGCGCACAACAGATTACAATCAAGGTTATCATTACAGATACTTAAATCCATGATAAGAGTTTAGACTGTGAATCACAAGGTTGCTGGCACATAAAGACAGTTCGCTCATTAATATATTAGTTAACCATTACCAAAAATAATAAGTACGGTTTTAAAGCGGATAGAGAAACGAATGCAGTATAAAAAAAGCGTTGCGACCTCCTAGAGTTAGTCCTCGTTAGGGATAGTAAATAACATATTATCTATTTTCGTTTAAAAGCTCCTTATAATCTGTGCATATATAATATAAAAATCAATCGCTATACGTTAGTTTTTATGAAAAAAAAAATTAGGAACAACCCAAAGAGACAGGCGAAAGATTGAATCGAATCGAATTGTTTCAGGTGGTACGACGTTCACCGGGTCAGTTCATATTTCTTAAAAGCGTTCTTTTTTAATTTCTTTCATTTCACATACGTAATGAAAATCATCATTATCAGTCCATAAAATTTCATTGTTGGACAAGAGCCTTCTCCATAAAAGGAAGGGATTTGCCGTAATCTCCATGATCGATTGAACTCTTGGAGATCACAGTAGATTTTGATTGAATAACAGGATAACGCTTTATCCTGATATATGGCAAAAAGGTCCTTGAATGGAGACCATGTACTAGCAAGCGCAGTGTGGGACGGCCACCTACGAGATGGACCGACGACCTGGTGAGGATCGCTTGGTCTCACTGGATGCAGGTGGCTATACACCGGTCGCGCTGGAATTCGATTGGAGATGCTTATGTTCAGCAGCGAACAGCTACGGGCTGAAATGATGATGATGATGATGCCACAGCTGGTTCTCGCAGCATCCACGGAAAGAGATAGAGTGACGCTATTATTGTGCCGGCGCCACACAGCAATAATTATAAAGTGGCCTGTAAATTTTATCGTATTATCTCACCTGTACAAATACTGATATTTAAGTCACAAAAACATCAACATTATTTTATTATTGCACACAAATAAACATTTTTGCATCACCACACATCGGACACATTCGGACACTGGTTCAGAGGGACAGCATCCCTCCGCTTTTATCTCCTCTGAATAGGGATGAACCAACCCTCTTTGTCAGAGGGCGGTACCCAATAGCATGTGAAAATACAATTAATAATATATAATTTTTTGCTTAAGTATGTATATTCTAGATAATTAAAGAATTTAGAATGTTCGAGAACATTCTAGCTCTAATAAAGTACGATAGATAAAAAAGAACAACAAATTAATTTGCTTCTTTTAAAATCTGTAACTCGGAACTATTTTAATGTTAGAATCAGTAAGCTCTTTCTTAATTAATTACAATTAAATATTAGGATAACTGTAGGCAATAGGCTAGACGATGTTGTTAGTATTTGATAATATCGTTCGCGACAATTAATAAACAAAAGAAAACTACATTTATATTATAAAATATATAACACTAAATCAATTACAGGTGATACGTCGATTACATATGGGCATTTTCAAATTTTAACATAAACGATTTTTTTTTAAATTACGAAATCGATTTCAATTTCATATTATGTTTCACCACAAAGTCCCATTCAAGATGGTCATGTTCTACTATCTTTTATGGCACCACATGTTTGAGATAGGTATAGATATGTAGACATAGGTGTAAATTCTGTGACACAAGTAAATTTAGGCTCTCCCTGTCTTTTTCTAATGCCAAACGCCAAAACGAGATATCAACAATTTTGGCGTTGTCAGTTTTGTTTAGACACCTGAAAATTAAGTTCTACATACAAATTTAGACGTGATCTCGGAACATGCCGATTAAAGATAAAACTCAACATTTTGTGTAGATATTGATAGAAATGTATGTTGCTATGTTTACTGTCTCGTTTTGGTGTTTGGCATTAGATAAAGATAGGGAGAGCCTAAATTTAGTTTATGTTACATCAGAATTGACATTATAATAGGTTATCAGGCAAGCGAGGTACGTCTAAAATTCACCTAAAATATGACTCCACATCATGAATGCAGTACGATTTCACAAATAACTCAAATATGTAATGACGTCACTCTCTAATCATTCGATTAAAATTTATCACAATAGTTGTTAATTAGTTACCACGCATTCATCTACTTCTAAAAAAATGTGACCGATTTCGTAATTATCTATTGGAATAATCTGACAAACGTTTGATTAGGAATTTTTTTTATCGGTATGGTGTGGTAATTTATTTACAGACAAATTTATTTATCTACATTACAAAAAAATTGAACTGCGAAGATGACGATATAACAACACTATAGAGTGGATTTTTATGGAGTTAATCATCATCATCCCCAGTCCATATTCGTCCCCACTACAGCGACAAGGACCTCCCCTAATCGGGGGGTTAGGTCGTAGTCTACCGCGCTGGCCTGGTGCGAGTTGGTGAATTTAATATATTGCTTAATAAATGGTTCGCTGATATATTGCTTAGTCTTGAAAAATCACAATCATTATTACATTATTATCGCGGGCAAAACTTCAGGTATCAGCTAGTCTATATCTATTTACTATTATAGAATTGTTAAATGTCAAATTTTCAAAAAGGGTTAAAAAAAACTACTCAGATCGACTAATTAAGGGCTTCTGAAACCGAATCCGTCCATGTTTGTTTATTTGAGCTTCACGCAAAAACGTAGATTTTGCTCAAATTGTTATGATCTTAAAGGTGGTAATCCGACTTAAATACTGCGGCATGTTTCATCAAAATCAGTCCCGTAGAATTGAAGATACAACTTGATCACTGTTTTAGTAGCCGCCGTTAAGGTACTACGAGAGCTCAAGTAGATAAAAGTGGTTCTAAGGCTTTTTATATAAATCTATGATTGTTTCAGGGTTTTCCATGTAGCAGAAAACCGACATATACGCGGGCGAAGACGCGGGAAATACTAGTACTATAATAAAATCGCTGTTGTTTAAGCTGCACCTGTTACGGCATCTTGCAAAAATTATTAAGCAGATTCTGATGAGGAGTGGCTAGTATATTTTTCTGTTTAATAAAGAGCATTAACGATAAATAATATTATATTATCAGATAGATATATAGGTGTGTGTGTGTGCGTGCGTGCGAACGTGCGTGCGTGTGTGTGCGTGCGCGTCTGCGTTTGCGTGTGCGCGCGTGTGTGGTGTATTAGTACGTCGGTGGTGTAGTGGTGTTAGACACGGCTTACGATCGAATGGTCATGTTCAATCCCGGTCCCGTACACTGAGTTATTATTTGTAATTCATGTACGGTCTACATTGTAGACACCAATGAACGGAGAAAATAAAGGAAAAATTTAAGAATTGATAAATTAACGGAGCAGGAAAATTTCGTGAGCAAACCTGCATGCTCACATGGGTGTGTGAAGTCTACCAACCTGCATTAGGCCAGCGCGGTAGACTAAANNNATCCCCCTCCTGATCAGGGGAGGTCCGTGCCCCTGTAGTGGGGACGATATGGACTGGGGGTGATGATGATGGGTGTATGGCGCCGGCATAATATTAGCATCACTTCATCTCTCCTTGTGGATGCTGTGAGAGCCATCTAAGTGATGTACCACGATAATGAGTAACAGCGTTATCCTGTTATTCAATTAAAATCTACAGCGATCTTCAAGGCGTATGCCAAGCGTGGAGATTATGGCAAATTTTTTAGGAGGTGGCCTATGTCCAGCTGTGAACTTCCACGGGCTGGTAATGACGGCGGTGATTACATTACGACGACGGTGACAAGCCGCGGGTTCAATATTTATATACAAATAATCATGTCCACATTAAACTTTCGTCACAGAATCCTCATCTGTAGCTCCGCCCAACGCCTCGCCAATCCGGCCCGACTCCGCCCTTCGATCCTGGACACAGGTGCTGCTGGGTAATTGAAGCCAGACTGTTTCACCAAATAGCTTTTATTTTTACTCGAAAGGGTCTTGATACATTAAACAATCGTAGCAGGTGGAAAGAAATAGTCTCTGCCTACCCCTATGAAAAAGAGGCGTAACTGTATGTGTGTATGTACTATGGTCTCAGTCTACGCTTTCGGGATATCGGCGTGAGTATGTATGCCTTGATACCTCAAAAAACAAATACAGTTTTATTAAAAAAAAAATCAGGAGACAACTATTGTGCTTTCATAACAAAAAGAAAACATATGTTCTTTCATGATCATCATCCCGTAGAAATTCACTGCTGGAGATGGGCTTTCTCTTCAAGAAGGTATTCCTTCTAATTTGCCATAATTTTCACGCTTGGCAGGCGATTTGGTGATCGCAGTAGATTTTGATCGAATAACAGGACAATCGCCGTGTGGTGACGGCTTTAGAATACCATGGTCACCACGCCCTCACTTCCCAGGGAGTCGTAAGAGGTGATTAAGGGACAAATACACAACATGCATCAGTGCAAGAGAAGGAAAACTCGAAACGAAACCCTGTGCCAACCCGTCTAGCCAGCGTGGTATCAGTAGGCTATAAAACCTCCTATGTTCGATTGGAGAGGCCTATGTTCAGCAGTGGACAGCTACGGGCTGAAATGATGATGACGAACAGGACAATTTGCTGTGTGGCGCCTGCATATTAATAGGGTCACTCCAGGTCTTCCCGTGGGTACTGTAAGAACCGGTAAAGGGAAGTATCAGGATAACGAGCAAAGCGTTATCCTGATATTCAATAAAAAAACTCCTGTGATTTCGAAGACGGCTGCCAATCGTTGAGATTATTGTAAGTCCTTCTTTTTTGAGGATAAGGCCCATGTCCAACAGTGAAATTCTAACGGTTCATGACGACGATGATGATAATGAACAGGATAACGCTGCTGCCCATGTCCTGGTACATCCCTTAGCTGGCTCTCACAATATCCACCGGAATAGACGGTGTGCGCTGTGCCCTTTACCAAGCAAAAAGAAATGGGCGAAATATGGCTTTTCGAGCTGATTCTAAATAAATATATATTACACCAGCTTTTCCCCGCGGCTCCGCCTGTGTGGATGTCGGTTTTCCGCTATATGAAAAATCCCGACACAATTACAGATTTATATAAAAACCGTAAGAATCACTTTTACTTGACCTTTCGTACTTAAGCGGCGGCTACTAAAACAGGGTTCAAGTATTCAATTCTACTGGGCCGATTTTGATGCCGCATGAAATTGAATGAAACATGCCGCATTAATTAAGTCGGAATAGTACCTTTAAGACTGTAATAGTGTGATTAAAGTCTACCAAATGGGTTTTGCATGAAGCCCGAACAAACAAACATACAAACAAACATCGACGGATTCCGTTTCAGAAGCCCTGAATTAGTCGATCTGAGTAGTTTGTTTTTAAATATCTTTGATTTTTGAAAATTTGACATTTAACAATTTTATAATAGTAAATAGAATAGAATAGATAATAGATAGAAATCACTAGGTATATATAAATCATTTTTAAGGAAAATTTTAGTTGTGTCCTTTTTTACTTATGACGCTAGTATTATGTAAATACATAATAAATAAACAATGTACATAAATGTACCACATGAAAATGTACCATGTTACTGGTACATTTTCTACGATCAACTTACCGAACCAGTTTTAGTTCATGGAAAAACTAGTTGTTGCCCGCGGCTCCACCAGCGTGGACTTCTCAATTTTGTTGCACTTAGTTGTGCAAAATGTGGATTAAATGTAATATCTCTAGTTCCTGTTATTTTAGCGAGACAAAATATAGACCAGATTCTATTTGTAGACTTTTAAATAAAAGAGGATTTATTGAACCGGATCCAATAGTTAGTTTTTGCATGATGATCAGACATAAAACAGACATTAACAGTTTTATAATAGTGTAGACCGAACCCTTATAAAATCTAATCCTTTAAAATCTAATTGTTTATGTCTCTGTCCGTGAACTGTAAGACTATCCGCCTGCTGCATCGTATATATGGTAGCAGGCGGCAGCAGATTTTGTATGAGGCGACTGCGGTCTAATCTCCACCTCAATCAATACTGATAGTGACAGATAAACTCGTGGTTATCAATACGGTGCACAGGTAACCCACCTTGGGTTAGTTTGGGCTTCCAGATAATATAAGTTCCCATCTATATCACAGGCCTACTTCCTAAACCGTAAATATACCCAGTTATCTACTTTAATTTATTTCAAAACGATTGTTAACTGATATCAGGGAATAAATTTAAAGTTTAAATGGCCGTCGTATTTACTCATTTTCATTCGTGGCCCGCTCATAAACTGATTTAGTCAGTCAAAATGCGGTATAATTTATGCAAAAGAACATGTACCGCTCCGAGATATCATCGGTATAATGTTGTGCCACAATCCCGAGTTTATATTTAATAATAAACAGTTGCACGTAACAAATAGAACAGAAAAATAGGTACCTATAATATTTTCACAAAGGTCACGGCTACACTAATTTTTTTTTTACAACGAAATGGCAAAGACACACGCAATGTAGATAAAATAATAAATTTCTTTAACATCGTTATTATTCGTAACTGGCATAATGGATGGAAAACGTAAACTAGTTGTGGCATTTTGCATATTAAAAAAAAGTTGACAAATACACTAGGCCTGACGCGTACATCCGTAAAGGACAAAAGATAAGTATGTGTATCACGATGTTGTTTGGTTATGAAAACAATTTTCTTTCAGTACGGATTTTACAGTGTATTACACTGCAGTTTACTATTCCTGTACACTAAAACAGTCTCAAGTAAGCACACAAAACTTACATATATAACTTCATAATATAATAAAAATAAAAAACTTTTTAACTTTTCTCGACAAAATTTCTTCTGTAGGACAAAAGCTTGTTTGTCCTTAACAACGTCAAAAGCACTGAGGGCAGACAAAAAAGCCTATATGCAAATAGAGACAAAAACGTTAACATTGTCCTGCTCATACTTATAGGTTTACTGCTGACGTTTTCTCACTTTCGTAATTGTCATTACTTTATTAGCAGGTCTATACCTACATACTCAGTCAACGGTTCTCAAGGATGCCATAAACCACGAAAGATTTCATTAGTATAACTACTTTTTCGGTTCCGATCAAACGTCCGTCTGTTCTTTAGATTTCGGAAATTTCTAATCGAAGATTATTAAGTTTACAGTGCTGAAATATGATAGAGACAATTAATAGATATATAGATTTTGTATTTATGAAAAAATGAAAAAAAAAAATGCTACCTCACATACATGAAAATTAGGAATAAAAAAGTTTACATGAGTTATCAAAAAAATAATTTTAAATCAATT
>WUAW01007236.1:19087-35622 GCA_017165845.1 Thaumetopoea pityocampa | reverse complement strand
TTATTGAAAATGCCTAATTTTTAAACTATTTGACTGTTTCAGTTGTCGTTTTCTGTTTTCATGTCAGACATAATATTTTTTAAAATCAATATAAGTAAATTAAAAAAGAAATTGTACATTAGTCCACACACTAAAATTAATTTTAAATGTGTCATGAATGAATTACAGAGAGTCGAATAGTTTATCATCATGTAATGAGATGAATAAAAACTTTATATAAGTTTCATACAAAATAATGTAATCTACAGTAAATAATTATTTATAAACATGTTTATATGGACTTGTCCAGGGTGTGGCACATGACCATGACCAGATCCTTATTCAAGTAACGCACCTAAGAATACATTGTTACTCTGGAAAGGATAGTGTGTATGTAAATAGTTAATGGCCTAGATTTTAAGATGATTTAAACCAAAGTATTGTATTATTTTATGGCTGTATCGCGCCGGCGTAATAACAGCGTCAGTTCGTTTCTCTCCGTGGATGCTGCGGGAACGAGCTAGAGGACGTACAGGGATAATGGGCGGCAGGGTATCTTGTTATTCTATCAAAATCTACTGCGGTCTCTAATATGCCTGCCAAGCGTAGAGATCAGGGCAAATGTTTATGATAAAAACCTTTGTTCCTCTAATAATTTACTTCTTTTATGCTCTTCTCGTAGTTCCAGTCTTGATAATTCTTCTTTTCTTGTTCAATCTCTAGAAAATGTGTTACTTTTTTTTCTGACAATTACAATTAATTTTTTTATATAAAAAAACAATATTATTTCATTACTAAGTGTTGCTCGCGGCTCCGCCCGCGTCAGTATCGGTTTTCAGCTACATGGGAAATCCCGACATAATTATCGATTTATATAAAAAGTCAAGAACCACTTACTTGACCTCTCGTACCTTAACGGCGGGTACTAAAACAGGGATCAAGCTGTATCTTAAATTCTACTGGATCTATTTTGATGAAATATGCCGCAATATTTAAGTTGAACTAGTACCTTTAAGAGTGTAACAGTTTGATCAAATCTACTCGCTGGTTTTTGCATGAAGCCCGAACAAACAAACAAACATTGATTTGGTTTCAGAAGCTCTTAATTAGTCGATCTGAGTAGTTTGTTCTTAAATATCTTTGATTTTTTGAAAATTTGACATTACAATTTTATAATAGTATAGATAGATAGAAGCCAATGAACCATTTTTACTTGAGCTCTCGTACCTCAACGGCGACTACTAAAACAGGGATCAAGCTGTATCTTCAATTCTACTGGACCGATTTTGATGAAATATGTTGCAGTATTTAATTTGGCATAGTACCTTTAAGAGTAATAGTTGGACCAAAATCTACCCGCTGGTTTTTGCGTGAAACTCGAACAAACAAACAAACATAGATGGATTTGGTTTCAGAAGCCTTTAATTATTCGATCTGAGACATTTTTTTAAAATTTGAGATTTAAAAAATTTAACATTTAACAATTTTATAACAGTATAAGTTTTTTTGTTTCTGGTCAATACATATATTTACATAAATTGAAATGTCAAATATTACTTTTAAACTTATTTAGAAAAAGGGTGACAAAGAAGTTTACATTTGATAGATGATAGATAATAAAAAAGGTTTTATCTTCTTCACAATCTGTTCTTTTATGGAATGCCCTTCCTATCAAAACCCTGTTATGTGCTACACGTGATTCGTTCAAGAAAAATGTTCGCGAACCCCTTTTACGTGAATTAGTAGAAACATCGTAATCTTATTTTTTTTTCTTTCTAAGTATGTTGTAGTAGTATATTATATCATATTTGAGTTTAATATTATATATTAGTTTATTGTATTCCTATGTCTGTATTGATTATCTGTATAATAACTGTTTTGTTCTCTCATCTCATCTCACATTTTCTTTTTCTCTGTGAATGCACCTACTTTTTTTATCTCTGCACTACACTAAGGTAGAAAATGTCTAAGGTATTAAGTCCGTTTGTACATATTTTATGTACGAAGTGTGAAACAAATAAATAAATAAGAACATATATCACATTCATTGTTCACCGTCCGTCTTCACGTCGAATGATTTTATATGCATTTCAATTATTAGGATTAACATATATAACATAGCGAACCTAAAAACAATATTCATCTTGTTCTTACTACCTATGTTAAACAAAGAAGAAAAGAACTGAATTGAATTGAAAAAAATAATGAATTCATTCATATTATTCATAGTCGCGCATCACTAATAAGCGTCCGATTATAAATTTATTCTTATTTCTGATTATTTTTATTATTTTTCAAAAAGTCTGAAGTTTCAAAATAGTCTGTGATTTTTGTTACGTGTAAATCATATTATTGTATTATCAGAAGTAAAACTGTTATATACATATATTTTTATATGCTTTATATACGAGTATATATATATATATATATATATATATATATATATATATATATATTTGAGCTAAGTAGAATTAGAACTGCATTATTAAAATAATATAAATCAATTACTGCCGAACATGCCAAACGGTAATCATATCATCCGATATTTTCGAAATAAAAGTTTCAATAAAGAACTTTTAAATATAACGGCATAATGTAATGTAAAACCGTAAAGTTGAATTTGAACTAAAATTGAAAGAAAATATCATTTCATGATTAACCGTTTCGTAGCTTAGCCTCGCTGCATGCAAGCTGTTCACTGTTCGGCCGAGGCGATTGAATCTTCGAGCTAAATATAACTACCTACAAATAGTTGGGACCTTTTGGGGACGCGTGATAAAGGAAACTACGCGTTACCATGACGGCCACGCAGTTGTGCCAATAGACTTTTCCATTTTCCGACAAACAAATGAAGCCTCCTTGGTAGTTTGACCAATTTTTGACAAATAAAGTATAATTTTTTTTATAAAGAATTTATTAAATGATTCTGATTTTACAATAGCTGCACTAAAGAAAATCTGTGATATTTATTTGCCTTCACAGTTTTATAGAAGCTTGTAATGTCCTAAAGGTTTTATAATGGCCTTCAACTTCGACAGCGGTCAAGTAAGTTTTGAACTTTATTTCTATCTTGAGTAATTATTTTATATAATTCCATTTTCTTCGAAAAATTTATCTATTACAATCTCAACTTAATATAAATTACGTTTTTCGATGAAAATTCTCGACATTTTTCTCTAGATTATTCTTAACTCAATTTGGAGAATTACTGTTTGAATATTTTAATTACCTTATATGAATATATAAATTAACTTGTATATAGACACCTTATATTTGATAATGAGGCTTATCTTATCACAGGAACGGTGAATTACTTCAATCACACTGGGATACTTATTGCGCTAATATTCCTCAAATACTCCCTATACTAACCTAAATGTACTACATGCAGTGAAGGAGTTTGTAATCTCATAGGCATGAAAAAGGTGACCCAAGCAAAATCATACATACATACGCCTTTTGGCTAATCCTTCGCAATAACTAGTATAGGTGTCTTTCAAAAGCTTAATTCCACTGCGTCTGCAGACGCTCACAAATAAAATTTATCTTGTATTTTCTAAAGTGCCACAACAGCCCGTATGTACTCCTGCTATTTGCTTCAAACGGACTTTTTAGAGTTTACCCGCTTACTGTCGTCTTCTCTCGATATGCTAATGAACTTCTTTCAGTACTTCAACACAGTTCAACTCCCCGATGTGCTGTTTGGTGGCGTATTCATTTAATGTACTTTTGTAAGCATTGCTAGGTAGTTTATTTACGATTCTAGATTCATAAAGACAAGACAAGACAAGAATCCTTTCTTGGTTACACACGAGTATTGTATCGTTCGTTGCCATCAACACCCGCATGCACCGGCTGTCAGACAAGTCTGATTATGTCTCGAACCCAACAGTTATTCTAGAGGTTTGTACACACTACTAGAAGTGTGATATTTGGTCAAGCGATTTCGCTTCTTCTGATAAATTGCAAAAATGTAATTACGTCATTGTTCTATTGGATGAGCGATATATTTTTATTGGAAGAAATATTTTTGTTATAATATTAATATATTCATTTGATAGGTAGTTCGTGAGATATAGCAGTAATAGATTCATTCGGATAATTTTCTTATTAACAGATTGTTTTTTGACAAAAGCCCAGTAGTTTTTGACCTCTTTAATATATAGGGTCATAATTAACCTTTACGTTGATTTGTTTTGCACTAGCACATCTACGGTGAGAATTACGCTATATTTTTCGTATATGAAATGAAATCTTGTATTATGTTTATTATATATAATAAAAATAGCGAATCGCTGTTAAAACTGATGCAAATTTTGTGTACATTACAGGATGTATAAATATATTTAACTGTGTAGATTGTTTATTGGCAAATTGTTTACTCATAGTTGTTTATACATTATTACTATTAGTCCGGAAGTATTCTTTAACAATAAATAAATAACGTACAAAATTTCATCGCAGAATAACATTGCAGTGCATTACTTGATGTAATCCTCAACCGCTTCTTGCGCTATTTACGAGAAGAGATTTGTGACAATTATCATGCTGATCTTACATAGCAGGAACCAACTGATCTTATTTTATGTATTTCGGCGGAATGAAATCTAGTTTAAGACACAGCAAATATATTTGAATAGTTTTTTTTTGGAATACTTAATCCATGAATGACCGATTCCAACATATCTAATCCCGCATTCTAACACCACTGCACCTGCAACGCCTATTACTTCCCCTACTGTACGCGCCGTTTTTTACTTACTTACAAATTGTAATGCCTTTAATCCAAGTTAGATACATCCAATTACATCGTAAACATCCTTAAATTTCAAAACATGCAATTAATTTCTCTTCGTACTGTTACGGTTTTAAAGTTGAAATTCGATTGTATATTTCCAATTTTTGTTTGACACGCAGGGGCTACTTTTTATTTGTGAGCGAATGACAATTTTTTACGTCATTGTGTACGATGTTAATCCGTGTTTGACACATCGGACTGGTAGTCCTTAGTTAATAGCTCTTCGTATTTGCGATATTTTTATCCATTGTTATTTTAATATGTATTGTATTATAAGTGGGCAAAATAATTTGAAGAAGAGAAACGCGTAGAAGCTCTTAACAACCTGGAAAAGCTTTGTATTGGGTCAGGTCGAGGGAAAAGCCCGCGGATGACTGCTAACGTGATTCCAGCGCTCGGGCGCAAGGGCCGAGGCGGACGCCGCACAGTTTTTAGTGGGTGCAATCCTCACATAACCGTCGTGCTGTGCCCTCAGCGCGACATTATGGGTCAGCCATTTTCTGTGCGTAAAAAAAAGGTCGAGAGAAAAGACCATACGGTCGCTCGCCCACCCGTTGGTCAGACCTGGTAAAGACACTCGCCGGCCTGCGAATATCTGAAGCTATAAAGACCTACCCGAACAGAAATACATGGAAGAGGATAGTACATGCAGATACGGATTAAGACAAAGAAAATAATTTGAAAGTTTTAGAAAAATGTTGTAAATTATTAAAAGTGTATTTTGTAAATCAATATTTATTATTGATTGACACCTTTTACGCGTGGAAAATGCCTGAACGCACACCGCTGTGTTCAGGGCACGACACAGGGGTTATGTGCGGCTTGCTCCCACTAAAAACCACACGAGGTCTGCTTTGGCCCTCGTGTCCGGCCGCGGGGATTGCTCGAGCATACGTCCACGGTGCAGGCGAGCCTGACTTTCCTTATCCTCGACTCCTACTTGTGGGGCGCACAGGTCGTTATTGCGCCGCTACCACGGGCTTGCTACTGATTGAGAGAGCGGGCGCCCTCCCCGCCGCTCGCACGCCGACCTTCAGGGTGGTTGAAGGTCGTTGTTGGCATGGATTTTGCGCCTACGTAGAACATTTCTAGCGAGAACGGTTCAGACTGAACGCCTCCCATTCGCGTTCTGTTATGTCTGATGGTCATGTCGGCTTCACAAAAGGCTGAAGCCGCCGATCAACTGCCCTCACTCCCGGTCATGATTGATATCAAAACCGGATGTGGAAGGACTTTTCTATAAGACTACATATACGTACAGAATTAATCAGACATTACATTTTTTGATAAAAAAAAGATAAATGCTAATATATTTATATAGATAAACAACCATAATTCGGGTACATTCATATTCATAAAATAAAAAAAAAGGTTGGAATCATCAGCAACATCATCAGACCTTGGAAGTCCAGTGCTTGATATGGGCATCCTCCTAAAAAAAAGGAAGAATTTGCCATAATCGTGGACAATAACCGTGGACGCTCGGTAGACGTCTTGGACATCGCAGTAGATTTTGATTGAATAACAGGATAATGGTGCCGCCTGTTATACCAGTGTCAGTTAAGGAATGTCTCTCAGCCGGTTCTCACAGCATCCGCAGGAAGAGATGGAGTGACGCTATTATTATGGCGGCGCCACACATCCATAAAATTTTTTGGAATATAATTTGGAATATTTTATGGATTGGAATGCGTGTTAATAACACGAAATTTGCGTCTTCTTGTAGAACTAGAGACGTCACCGATTGTAGTATTCGTGTCCGTTCCTTAACCGTTCTATCGAGAACGGATAAGCGACACTATTTAAAAATATTAACCAATATTTTTAAATAATCAATAGAAAAATTGGTAGTCGTAAAAGTGCTATATAATTTTAAATGAATGTTAATCTTCTGTTACCAATTCCCAACAAGTTAAAGGTATGCGTGATTAACGACGCAAACTCCGCGGCCAGGTTGCGGCGAATAATCACAAAACAGGCCTACGAAAGCGCATCTGTTTGGAAAACGACCTTGTGTTTCCAGCTATTTCTGTATTTGCCATTTATCATGGAAATGTGATAGCACGAACATGGGTAATTTATATAAGAAATTTTATATACTAATCATCACCGCCTACATTTGACAAAATAATGGAGATAATGAGATGATTGTTTATTCATAGTACCCATGTTATCTCCTATCTTCTTCTATACATATAATAAAATCGTAAACGAGCCGTGTCTGTACAATGAATATTTTTTCAAAAAAAAAAAACATCCATACAGGTTATAATTATGTTACCGGAGCCAAAAATATAGTTTTTATCAATTTTGTCGGTTTGTCTGTGCGTTTGTGCATGCTAATCTTAGAAACGGCTAAACCGATTTGAATGCTGTTTTTACTGTTGCATTGTGGCAAGCTTCCTCTAATATTTGGCGTTTGTTTCATCTATCTTTCATTAATCATTCATTCTTATTAAGATCGGAGAAAATTATTTATGTATAATTTCGCACTTACCGAATGCCTACGCGGACGGAGTCGCGGGCACAGCTAGTATCTAATAAATAGTCTAATCTTAAATATATAAACATTAAATAATTTTTCTCCGTCAATTTCTAAAATTATTATGTTGAGTGTTATAGTGTGAGGGCCAACGAGGCCAATTACACCAGAAACTAGTGTTCCAGAGCCCATCAATGTGTCAATGGAGCCCACCGCATATTTTCATCAACATCAATCATTCTATATCTTGCTATAGAAACAATGACTTATGAGAACTGATGCATGCACATGTTCAGCGATGCATGTTGTTCATATTTTTTCTTCTGTAAATGGTTACATTGTTAACTAGCTTTTGCCCACGGCTCCGCCCGCATGAATTTCGGTATTCCGCTACACGAAGTCTCGAAACAAATATAGATTTGTATAAAAAACATTAACAACTTTTACTTGAAGTCCCGTTCCTAAACAGGGATCAAGCGCTATCTTCAATTCTATTGAACCGATTTTGATGAAACATGCCGCATTAATTATGTCGGAATAGTACCTTTAAGACTGTTTAATCAAAATCTACCCGTTAGTTTTTGCGTGAAGACCGAACAAACATACAAACAAACATCGACGGATTCGGTTTCAGAAGCCCTTAATTAGTCGATCTGAGTAGTTTGATTTTAAATATCTTCGATTTTTGGAAATTTGACATTTAACAATTTTATAATAGTATAGATATTGTAAACCATGCAGACGGCATTGACTTGCGGACATCAGATAATAGTTTCGAAATTTAGTTGGTGCTTATAAACTAGAAGAAACACAAGAAGTGATACCGTAGAGAAGTAACTCTAAAATTGCCTTTGCATTATATAATCAGGATTTTCTTTGAGACACATGTACAGGTATTCGAGTGGTTCACGCGAGACGAAATAGAGTGGGCTATTAAAAGTATTATGTGCACACCAACAAGGAAATTAACACTAAACCTACCTACATTACATATAGGTATACCTATTTCTATCACAACGGGTCAAATGACCCGTATTTAAAAAATTATACAATTGAAAAATACTTATAATTTTTATTATAAAAGTAGTAAAGTTAAAAAGCAGAGTGATAGTGTTATTTTCAAGAACTTCTGGCAAAAAGTTCAAAAAGGGTCATTTGACCTGTCACGGTAGGTTTAGTGTTATCAATTTATCTTATTTTTGATTATATTAGTAAATTCTACAAACTTGTCACTAAGCTTCTTAACAGTTGTGGCTAGAGCTGTGCACGTGACGTATGCATTGTCGATGGTTGTAGGGCGGTCAATGAGAAGCCAGGGCGAAATAATTTATTGTTGATTTGCTTTTATGCTTCCTCCCTGTGTTTTGGGTATAGACAATAATATACATACTTATATAGATAAATGCTAATACACATATAACATATAGACATACTCATCACACAGTTCACCCGTACCGAAACGTACATATTGTAATTACCGTATTCGAATCCGAGATCCATTGGCCCAGAAAGAAGGGTTATTGGCTCATGGCAACCGTGGTCATGAAATCTTACGCGCATCCCACGATGTGGAATATGGGGCATGCAGATTTTTTTAGAAAGACAACTCCCGCATTAGGATTAATTCCTGTGTCGCGGGGACTTTCAAATAACGAGAACACAAAACACCCAGACTCAGAACAACAATTTGTGATTTACACAAAGTTGTTGTTCCGTGTGGGGATCGAACCCACAACACTCGACAGCGCAGTGGACGCTTAACCCACTCCGCCATCCGTGCAGTCAAGAATGGCGCCAAGTGATTATCTTGGGTGCGGGCCCCATTCCGAATTAAGTGCTGTGCCCTTAAAATCAGCGTGAAGCGGTGCGATCAAATATTTTCTCCACTCTTAAAAAAAGTGGGTTACTCCCAATGAGCCAATCAGTCGTGTGTGATAAGAATTTAGTTTCTGTTATGATAAGCTTCGATAGATAATCATGGAACGATAATATATTTTTTTTTATTTTTGATATAATTATTTACTCATTAACCAATATGTCAAGACAGGCACGTGTATCTACATATTCAATGTTATTGAAGTTATTTAATGTAACTGAAGCTATTAGAACCGTTACATTCAGTAACGTGTATTATTTCGCATTTTTGAATTTATCTGAAAATATATTAGAAATTATGTTTTAATCTGAAATACATTTAGGTAATTTCTTTAAACTGTCTTATCTTTAGACATTTTAACTATTTTTAGATATTAAGTCCATCAATACAATGTGTGTATGAAGAGGAAATGATGTTATTATTTTAATTTATTAATTTGAGGGTATTACCATTATCCTTCTTAACTGTAGTTATAACATCCTATTCCTGTGGATCAACTAACATTTAAAGTCAATCCAATTTACTTTCTGTTACGTTACATTTCTAGAATCAAATCACTACAAACGTCTCTGCATAAAACTATTGGAATATAGTCGTAATGATATGTAGTACGTTTAGTCGAGCGAATGTTTTCTTTATAGAACTATTTTTAGACTAGACTTCTTTATTTCTAGAAATAGTTCCTTTTATAATCAAGCCTAGAGGTGACCTATATACAAACAATGAACGTACTGAGACCCCGATATGATATTATGATCAATATAGAACATTTTCCAAATGTTCTATCATTGCGGTAAAATAAATAATTAGTAGGTATTACAACTTCAAACTGTTACTATTTAACGTTTTACATCTGAATTCTAAAAGATACATATATTTAAGTCGGAATACTACCTTTAAGACTGTAACAGTTTAACCAAAATCTACCTGCTGGTTTTTGCCTGAAGCCCGAACAAACAAACAAACGAACAAACATCGACGGATTTGGTTTGAGCAGTCCTTAATTAGTCGATCTGAGTAATTTTTTAAATCTTTAATTTACAAAATTTGTCATTTAACAATTTTATAATAGTATAGATAGACAGATTAAATGTAATGACTGTGCGTAGTTTGGTTGTCGGGTTAGCGATTTGAATCGGTAGTAGGTTAAATGCAGGATTGTTACATATGTATTGACATGATTGAGTCGGGTCATGGACGTTCTATACAAATGCGGTTACCTAACAGTTCGGTCGAGGACAAAACGTACAGTTATATTATTTTTATTATTTAACTAAAACATATCACTTACAAAATCATCATAATTAACACCAATAATCTGCTATGGTTTGCTTTACATAAGTAAATTACGTATGTATTCAAACTATAAATTCATAATGATATGAATTCATAGTGAAGGGGTTGAGTGTTAGGCAAATTCTTTTTTTTTATGTGAATGCCTATATTAACCTTCGGAGTGCACACGTGGGGTCAGATTGGTCCCACAGTTTAAATTATTGCTATAAAATGTAAACGAGATGCATGTAGAGATCACAGTGTTGTAGTGTGCAATAATTGTTACGCAAGCATGTAATGAAAATAAATCTTTTACCTAGTCAAAGGCTACTTTTTGTTTTATAAGCTAAAAGTAAAAATTTTCTGACGTCATATATTTGTTTGTGGTTAAATTGACCCCTTAATGCACAGTGTGATCCGGTTTATACGTATGCGTTCCGAAGATTATACATTAGGTACTTCAAAGTAACGACAAGTATTTCGGTGTGTTTTTAAAATATGTTTTCTTTCTAACTAGTGGTTTAGTTTTAAGTATTATAAGCTAAGTAAGATAAGTCACGTGTGACTTGGCGATTAGAAATGTCATTCCAATACATTTTTTCGTTTCTATTAGCGATAACGATTGTCGAATGTTAACTTGGCTAGGGGGGCTGATTATTGTGCTATATGGCGTCGGCATAGTAATAGCGTCACAACATTTCTCCCCGGTGAGAATTAGCTGAGGGATATGTACCACGATAACGGGAAGCAGATCCAATCTAATCTACTGCGACGTCCAATACGTCTGCTAAGTGTGGTGATTATGGCAATTTCTCCTTTTTAAGCGGCTTATATTAAATATTAGCTTTTACCCGTATTTTCACTTGCGTTTATGTCCTTAAATACACGTCAGATACCGTTGAAAATACAAAATATTTTTTGAAAATTATTTTTTCTATCACTTAGGAACAATTTTCTTTTCGGGATAAAAGGTACCCTACATCCTACTCTGTACCCCTGACAATGTGTGTATAAAATTTCATGATGATCGGTTGAGAAGTTAAGGCGTGAAAGCTAAACAAACAAATTCACATTCGAATTTATAATATTAGTCGGGATTATTTAAAATTGTTAAGCCGATGTTTTCTTTTGTTTTCTTTTTTTGTCTTCTTGAACATATAATTTAACAGGCCTTTATGTTTGACACGATAATACTAAATTATTGCGGGCATTTGTAATTTAGGCAAATGGGCGCGTGATGTATGGGGTAAATAACAATTTGCAACCCGTTGTGTAGGGGATGATTATTATAACGCCCCGGCACCACGGGGGGTGGGTTGACACCTGATCAATGGAGGACGCGTGCGTGACTCCATTGTTACGCATTATAAAATATCTTTTTTTATATTTGAAGAACTTTTGACAGCAGCAAGTGATATACACGCTATTGTAGAAATAAATTATACAACTGTCGTCAATCTGAATTGTACTTTACAGTAACTTGAGACCGTGTGCTTAAAATTTAATTTTAAAGTTTGTGGCACGTGTATCGAGCCCATATACACGTGTTATAAATCATTGCGCGATGACTTTATTTATTAATTTAATAAACAAAACAGACAGTGACAACACTAATAATAACACTCTAAATTTAGTCACAGTTCTAAGTGTGCTTACAGTCAAATCAGCCCCCCCCAGCCAAGTTGACATTCGATAATCGTTATCGCTAATAGAAACGAAAAAAAGTATTGGAATGACACCTCTATTCGATAAGTCACGTGTGACTTGGCTATTACAAATATTAAATAATTAATTTACAAACATTAATTTGGCCCATCTCTCTAAAACTGGTGATCCCGACGTAGTTTCCATCACCGGAAAGGTAACTGCTGGTCGCGTCAATATAGACACCTCGACTTCATCTCCCAGTTTACCACTGATATCGTTCACATCGCTGGCAAGGAAAACTTGGTGGCTGATATTCTATCGCGCGTTGATGAACTGGAGATACCTGTTGACCTTGAAATGATGGCTAAACTCCAAGTCCCAAACTCCGTGCTCACTGACCACCTCATCGCCTAACCCGAACGACGATCCCTGGGAGTCTTGCTCTTTTGTACTGCGACGCCAGTATACCGACGGCCAAGCCTTTCGTCCCGCAATAACTGCGTCAGCAAGTACTTAACTGCCTTCACTCGCTCAGCCACCTAGGTGCCAACACCACAGCCAAACTCGTCGATCAACGCTTCATGTGGCCATAGATGCGGAAGAAGTGTCGTGAAGGCTAAGGCGTGTTTGACGTGTCAACGCTCCAAGGTCACGCCCTAAAGTGAGGCACACGTCGCCTCACTTTAGGTACACACGATTTGTCTTCGGCGCGCTTCAAACACGTCCACGTAGACGTGATCGGCCCATTGCCGCCCGCCGGCGACTATCGGTACTGCCTCACTGCTGTCAATCGCTTTACGCAACGGCCGGAACTTGTGCCTATTACTGATATCACAGCCGGAACAGTGGCCAAGTCGTTCATGTCTTGTTGGGTGGCCCGATACGGTTGTCCTACCCAGATCGTCACCGATCGAGGCGGATAATTCCAGTCGGCATTGTCTCAGCAGTCCATCGGTTACGATCACCGTAGGATGACGGCCTACCACCCAATGGTTTGGTGGAGCGATTCCATCGGCAGTTAAAGGCAGCGATTACCTGTCATGCGGACGCAAACTGGATCAAGTCCCTTCCACTCAGCCTTCTCGGCATAAGGAGTGCCTTCAAAGAAGACCTTCTTTCAGAAGACCATCGACCGAAGACTTCATCGGCCGAATTGGTCTATGGTGAACCACCTCATCTGCTCGGTGAATTTTTAAGCCATGACATTGTACACTACACTACTGATGTCAAGCACTTCCTAGCCTGCGTAAAGTCCTTCGCTGAACAGATACGTCCAGTCCCACCTTAGAACCCCACCTGCGCTCGCAGAACCTTCATATTTAAAGATTTAGCCAACTGTAGTCACGTATTCCTCAGGGAAGAAGTGCTACGTGGCTCACTCCAACCCTCATATACCGGTCCATACGAATTGCTCAAGAGGGACGTTAAGACCTTCAAAATACGTGTTGCGAACCAAGAACTGACAGTAAATATAGACCGTCTTAAGCCAGCTTATATGCTTGCCGCTGACTTACCCCCACCGCAACGCGAAATTCTACTGCCTACTTCAGATCCTCCTTAAATACCATAGCAAGACGCCCTAGCTAAAACAACACGGTCAGGGCGAAGAGTCAAATTTCCTGATTACTTTCGCCCTTAACCGGTCTCTGGAGGGGAGTGATGTAGATGACCCTACTATTTAATGTATTTATTAATCTATTTCATTTATATAATTACTCCTGACAAATCATTATCATTCTTTTTATTCAGTATCTATTTATGTATAGAATAACATTATTACATACATCACACACACACACACGCATACGCGCACACGCACGCGCACCCGCACGCGCACACGCATACCTCTTGTATGCGGTACGCGGTTGCATAGCGATGCATTGCGGGTAGTTCGGCTGACGTTCGGTGCGCGAGCGCAGGACAGCGGTCGCCGCGTAAGGAGTTGAATTAGCAAGCGCGTATAAGACACTGCGTCGCGACCAGGTCTCACAAGTTGATTTAAACTGTTCATTGTATTTGTTTTATTGTTGTCAAAGTTGACTCTTACGCTAAAGCCAGTGTGGTAGACTACGTTCTAATCCCTCTCCTGATCAGGGGAGGTCCGCGCCTGTAGTGGGGACGAATGTGGACTGGGGATGGATATTTTTAATGAGTCAATATGAACACGTAAGTTTGTCTTCAGTTTAATAGGGAGTCAACACCAAAACGATTGGGAAATTGGGAGGTCCCTCGTTGGGCGCCAACGCGTGCGCGACCCGTCGAGATGCGGCCCGACCCGAAGCCCATATGTGACATGAACGGCCATTTCTTGCCCGGAGCGCCGAGGGGTACGTCACGGTGTTTCGGCCACTACACCGGCACCTGGGACCTACCACGGAAAATCACCAGAAAAGTGGGTGAGTTAAACGAAAATGATAATATTCTGGATACTTTCATACACTGATCTAGTCTCAAACTAGTAGTCTGTGTGTCTTGGGCATTAGAGAATGATATATATACTTATATAGATAAGTACAATACATCTATCTATATTATTATAAAATTGTTAAATGTCAAATTTTCAAAAATCATAGATATTTAAAAGAAAACTACTCAGATCGACTAATTAAGAGCTTCTCAAACCGAATCCGTCGATGTTTGTTTGTTCGGGCTTCACGCAAAAACCAGCTAGTAGATTTTGGTTAAACTATTAGTCTTAAAGGAACTATTCCAACATAAATACTGCGATATGTTTTATCAAAATCGGTCGGTTGAAGACACTGCTTCATCCCTGTTTTAGTAGCCGTCGTTAAGCTACAAGAGGTCAAATAAAAGTGGTTAATGTTTTTATATAAATCTATAATTGTCTGGATTTCCCAGGTTGCGGAAAACCGACATTCATGCGGGCGGAGCCGCGGGCAAAAGCTAGTACTATTATAAAATTTTTAATGTCAAGTTTTGTAAATCAAAAATATTTAAAAAAATACTACTAAGATCGACTAATTAAGGGCTTTTGAAACCGAATCCGACAATGTTTGTTTGTTAAAGCTTCACGCAAAAACTAGCGCGTAGATTTCGGTCAAACCGTTACTATTCCGACTTAAATACCACGGAATGTTTTATCAAAATCGATCCAGTAGGATTAAAGATATAGTTTAATCCCTGTTTTAGTAGTCGCGGTTAAGGTGCGAGAGCTCAAGTAAAAGTGGTCTACGGCTTTTAATATAAATCTATGATTGTTTCGAGATTTCCCATGTAGCGGAAAACCGACATTCACGCGGGCCGAGCTGCAGGCAAAAGCTAGTAATAATAATAATATTCCGGAGAATAATAGACAAGGATACACATATAATACGTATAAAGATGATTACTACATAAATAGATAAATACGTCAATGACTCGCATACAAATACTTGTGCTCATCACATAAAGATTGTCCCCACGGGGATTCGAACCCGGAACTCATTGGCACAGAAGCAGGGTCACTGGCAACTGCAGCAATCAGCCGTCAATACTTTTATTTTAGTTCGATTAATTTTCTGTGCTGGTATAATAATAGTGACACACCGTCTATCTAGAACTATATATATATATATATATATAGTTCTAGATAGACGGTATATATATATATATATATATATATATATATATATGTGATTGTAAGAATATTTATACGTACTTTGATGACATTCTGTGCCTTGCCCATTGCCATTTCCTTTGTAAAGGACGTTAAGCGAACTGTTTATTGGCAAGACATACATACAGAAACATATCTGTACAGAAGTGCTCAGAAATGTTGGACCAATGAATGTTGTTTGGATCCGATATAAAGATGGATTTTATATAGCGATCTGTTTCGCCACATTTGTAACCATGCACAGTTGACAATACTCTCGAATATCAAAAACGGTCACAGAAGCTAATTCACGGTGAAAGTGTATATAGAACACCCCGATATCAACAGTTAGAGCAGAGGTCCTCAAACTTTTCTGTCTTGTGGACCACTTGTAACGTTTTCACTTTTCGGTAGACCCCAAAAGCGTTGTAAATTTATTGACTTCAAATGTGTTTTTGACGGTTGGCGTGTACCTCTTGCAGGTCACTTTCGACCCTTGGGGGTCAATAAAAACCACTTTGGGTATCAACGAGTTAGAGTTTCAAGAGCGTGTCAGGTATCAGATCCGCCTGGTCTAAGATGTTCCCTTTTCCAAACGGGCATATTTGCACTAATCTCAAAGATCCCACGTGGCGTGCCATACTTTAGTGTTGCTGTGTGGCGCTTGCATGATGATAGCGTCACTCCATATCTTCGCGTGGATGCTGTGAGAGCCAGCTAAGAGATGTACTAGGATGATGGGCAATAGTGTTATCCTGTTATTCAATCAAAATTTATTGCAATCTTCAAGACGACTGCCGAGCGTGATTATGGCAAATCCCTCCTTTTTTAGAAGGAGGTCAAGTGCATTGGTGGTGTAGTGGTTTTAGACATGGCTTACGAT
>WUAW01007236.1:1130-11842 GCA_017165845.1 Thaumetopoea pityocampa | reverse complement strand
CCCTGTTTTAGTAGCCGCCGTTAAGGTACGAGAGTTCAAGTAAAAGTGGTTCTAAGGCTTTTTATATAAATCTGTGATTTTGTCGGGATTTCCCATGTAGCGGAAAACCGACATTCACGCAGGCGGAGCCGAGGGCAAAAGCTCATAAGCCTCTTCTGTTTAGCGCTCTCTCTTGTAGGTTTACACATTCCGCATTCGTAGTTCAAATTTAGTAAAGGTATTTTTACTTAGTGGTCCCCCAACGCGATAACTCTTGGCTCAAAATACTGGGTACTTATAATAAAGTTAGAGGGCCAACAAACACATTTTATTAGTTTTCTTTTTAGAAGTTCGATGTGTCGGGGATTTTTTAATTTTTAATTTAATAATGTATTTCAGATTTTTTAAATTGTTTATTAGTAGACATGCTATGAACAATGTTCTATCTTCGTGTTCACTTAAATACTTTTCGAGACGAAACGCAAAATCACAGTAGAAGATTTTGCTCGCCGACATCCACTCCTCATTATCCTCGATCATCACCTATCTAACACCTACTCATTGAGACCATTTTTATGAGCCCAAACACGCTGTATCTACTGTAAATTGTTGAGGTGTTGGGTATCCCGCAGACTACTTGATGTTGCATCATTAGCTCAAGGTTGCTATATCTAGGAAGTACCAGTAGATCAAAATTTCTATTAATTAAACAATTGAAAGTTGGTAAGAACCTTTTGTCAAATAGGAAATGAGCTGATAGTCTCCAAATTCCTGGCCTGACCTTCATAAACTATTGCTAAGACCTATCTCAAACACATCAGCTATCAAACAAAAAAAGCCCATCATAATTGCTCCACTCGTTTGGGAGCTACGAGGCCACAGACAGACACACAGTCAAACTTACAACACCCCTCTTTTTTCATCGGGGGGTTAAAAACATGTTACAAAATCAACGATCTCAGTCGTTAATGGATTAATCTTTAGACAAGTTTGTGTCTCATACTCCTTTATTTTTGTCTGAAACTTCACCTACATTATGTTAATTCAAGCATCTAAATATTGGCCGATATAGTCGCATCATAGTTTTAAACGTAATTATCAGCAATGCTATTTACAATAACGTTAATTTCTATTTACAATACCGATTTCCACTGTATTTCTTTTCACAAGTCACAATTCGTCGAAATTATTCGAAAATCGATGTGGTCTCCGATTCCATCATTCAAATGGTTACAGCTCTAACGAACTTAACTACATTATAAAAAAAAGAAATGTGTCATCCATCCCATCCCCTATTTGTCTATTAAAAGTGCTAACCCTAATAATCCCTCTACCTGATCAGTTTGGCGCTCAAACAACTTTACGATGAACGAAATGTTTAAAATCCGATCATCCGAAACCGCTAGTAGTGGCTTCCGCCGCTTGCGAATCTGAGAACGATGTAATCCCACGCCACCGCCGCTCCCGAGATGTCTTGAGCGACCGCGACGACGACCCTGGCGCTGTTCGCCACGGACCGAAGTATTAGTCACACCTTCAGACACTGATCCCGCCGACGGGCTCGAAGAAATCTCCGTTCCATCCCGCAATCCGTCGCTATTAGGAGCAATACTGTACCAAGGTATAAAATTTAATTATCATTTCCGTGACTGCCCAAGCCGATCTCGAGCCTCTCTCGAGTTGCCCTTGTGGTCTTGCCATCTTGTCCGGTAAAAGCCATCTACAGCCAACAGCATTTCTGGTTCCGAAAAAAAGATGTTTTATAAATCTAATTAGTTCAATCAAATACTTGTACAATTTGTTTGAGTTCAAAAACAAATATGATTCCGTTCCATGAAATGCAGTATGATTAAAAAAAAACTCTAACCTAAAAATTATCATTCAAAGAAATTAACCTTAAGATGACTCGTTTGTATGAAAATAAAGTTGGTAACCTACTTTATATTATACAATAACAGACATTCTAGATTACATAAAACATGCGCAAAAAATGTTAACACCACCTACAAACATGCGGTTAACCGGCCGACCTCGGAAATGTCGCCTTCACGTTGAGCAAAGGTCTATTAGCACTTCTTGGCGGAGTGTAAACTTGTATATTTTCTATTATAGAACTGTTAAAGGTCAAATATCAAAAATCAAAGTTATTTAAAAATAAACTACTCAGATCGACTAATTCAGGGCTTCTGAAACCAAATCCGTCGATGTTTGTTTGTTCGAGCTTCACGCAAAAACTAGTGGTTAGATTTTGGTTTGCACTTGCATGCCGTTTAAGAGGTAGTTACGTCATTGTCAGATTTGTTTACAATATACTCGTATACTTTAATGTTTTAACCTTAACCTCTAACAACTTTTAACCTTGGGGATGCCTCTTAATATATTCTACAGCAAGGTTTTCTTATCGTTTCATAATCCTGTTTATTTCGACACTGTAGTCTCTCTTTGGTAGGTCCTTTACTGAGGTATTTAATCAGCTCTAATGAAAAATATTATTAAGTTGCAGTACTGTGGCAAATGTTGGTGTCTGCATGATTGTACCTGTCGCCAGGTAACTCAACGCTGACCTAACCCAAACGCACATGCTCCATAAACGCTAGTGTACTTATGGTGTTACTTTACTGAAGAGAAGGAACTGTAACTCAATTTCTTCTAATGATATTTATTAATTCCATTAGCTTTCATCCGAGGTAGAAAATCTAAATAGTCAATGAAACTGTTTTCTAGAAATTTGGATTCAGGTAGTACAGATAGCAGATGCTTTTTTACAGACAGAATATGGCTGACTCATATCGCCGTGCCGAGGACACAGCACGATGGTTATGTGCGAATTGCACCCATTAAAAACTGTGCGGCGGGCCTCCGCCTTGGCCCTTGCGCCCGAATGTGGGAATAGCGTAAGCAGTCATCCGCGGTTCAGGCGAGCTTGGCCGTGATCGCTCACGGGTCTCTGCTTTCAGGGCGAAATCTCTCCCTCTTCTACCGAGGGCCCTAAGGCTCTCCTGGGCAGCCCTTCTATGACAGACGCTACCACACCCCTTACCACAGTATTACAAGTTGAGAGTATCATTCATTAAAGCTAATGTAGGATATTACTAAGAAAATACAAAAAAATTGCGAATTGGAAGAAGTTTTTTTCTGTATATTAAAGACTAGATTTAGCCCGCGGCTCCGCCCGGGTGAATATCTGTTTTCACGCTAAATAGAAGAGCTCTCGTACCATAATGGCAGCTACTTAAACGGAAATCAGGCTGTATGTTTAGTTCTACCCAACCTATTTTGATGAAACTGATGATGCTGCAGTATTCAAGTTGGAATTTACTTTTAAGACTGCAATAGTGTGATCAGAATCTACCTTCTGCTTTTTAAAATAAAACATACTTTCGGTTTCAGAGTTGATCTGAGCTAGATTTTTCTAAATATCTTTAATGTAGAGACAATACAACGTTTTACAATTTTATAATAGATATAATAGGTAAATCTTTAGTTGATCATTTCATTCTTAATTACTTATTACACCTTTATCAATCTTCTATTGCTATGGCCCGCTTTTCTACACAGTCTCTCCACAGTGAATCTTAATTCCGTTAACATTCTCCCCATAAAGAGTCCATTGGTCTCCACACATCTTACTTTTCGTCATCGATACAGAGCTTTTTAGGATGGCCACGAGATGGTGCAGGGATGGCCATATCAATGTTCACTATCAACATTTCCTCTTTCTCTCTCACCCTCTCTGTCTCTTCTCTCACATTCCGTTTTTTAATGTACGAATATACATGTAAATCCCGTCATTGATAGTTATTTTTTGCATGCGATACGGAAAAATCACTTCTCAAATCTATGAATTCCATGTAGAATCTTTCCAAAATTATCGAGATTCCAAAATTCCCACGAAAGACATTTTATCGAAGTTGCTGAATAGATATTTTCTCGCTAAATATTAAATTTAGGTAGGGATGTGGAGAAATATTTGCTCAATTATAAATGTCGCCATGAAGCCAAGCACTGACGCGTGACGCCGCGCGTGTGTCACGCAAAATCGATGATGTAACACGTTTAATAAAAAGATGTTTTTTTTGCTAAATAGACATTTCAGTATATGCATTTCATTTTTAAGACTTTGGGGTTATCGTTATTTCAACCGATATATTATGCGATTATATAGAACCAAAGGCAACTTCAACACATTTAAATTTCGTCTCCGTTATTAGTACTTGCTGTCTAATTTATTTTGACGGCAAGCACAAACAAACTTTATTTTTGTTTCTCCTTGTTCCACAGTTCCTAATTGATTTCTTTCTCTACTAGATACCTAGGCAACTATGGAGATATGTATTCCACAATGAATGAAGTAGCACCGGAGCCGGGCGCCCGCGCCGGGGTGCAAAAGTCAGCTCGGCCCGTGTGGTATCATTGTAGTAAGTACCAATCGAAAATAGCGATCGGCTTGCACCTCCTAGGACTCTGCGCCCGGGTGCACCGCATCCCTTGAATCCTCAGGTAAAGATGGCTCTGAATAGCACTAATTTTCTCAACGCACCGTATGAAAGTTCCGCATGAGTCTATATGACCTCACACCGTTGAGTTAAAAAAATTTTAGGTTTAAAAATACGTTACCTACAAACAAGAATTTTTTAACAAATTACGCAAGTTTTAATGTAAAACAAACCAATATCACTTTATTATATTTGATTTTACCGTAAGCGCTTTACTCGCAAGTACTAATCGGGGTCAGCGTTACTAAATACATGATTTGTTTAAAAATTATGAAATGTCCACCCATAACGAGTCTATGTGTAATATTATGAATGTTCATACTATTTAAAACAAAGAATTCATCAAAGCTACTGCTAACATAGGTACCTGCAGGTTTCTTAATCATCACGCAGTTTCATTTCGATTATATCTAAATTTACATTGGATGTTGTAACGTGTTCGTAATCTTTTTTTCTCGCACCATGCCATTTAACATATTTTTTGTTATGTCTTGTGTGTAACGAATGGCCTTACAAGTAGTATATACCTACTCGTCCAAAATCGTGGGTAATACATATTAACACAACTAGTTCGTTATTCATTCTGAACCTATAAGGTAATGAGAATGAACCTTTAAGGAATGAGCGCTTCCGGACCTCTTGGAACACTGCTATTGACAATTTATCTTATTGCTTACTGAATACTCAATCTACATAATGGTTAGATAACTTTAACCATAGAGCTAATCGTTCAGACTATTGTTACTGTTTTTGAATCTGATAAATCAAATACAGAGACTGCAACATTTTTTTTTTCAATTTTTATCTGTCTTTGAAATAAGATAACACAAAAACCACTTAACTGATTTTGACAATGTTTTCGTTTATAATATATATTGCTTGTAGTCTTGAATAGGACTCGGACTACGTTTAATTGCAATCGGGTGAAAGAAAGAGAAGTAGAATAGAATAGAATATTCTTTATCGCACATCACTAAATAAATTACAAACATGATAAACAAGAATGAATATGAAGATGAGAACAGAAAGTTCACACTGGGCGGTCTTATCGCAATATATTGTATATTCTCTCTAGATCCTCCATTCTCTTCCAGACAACCTTTGGATAGATAGAATTCATAACTAGATATTGTGGTGCAATTGTACTGTGCATATTGTTTATTAAAAAATATGATACATTATAATAAATGAAAAATACCATAATATATACATACATATACACACATATACGTACATAATATATTATATTATACTATACCCATATAATATTAATATGTACTGTTATAAAATTGTTAAATGTCAAATTTTGTAAATCAAAGATATTTAAAAAAACTAATCAGATCGTCTACTTAAGGGCTTCTGAAACAAGATTCGTCGATGTTTGTTTGTTCGTTCGAGCTTCACGCAAAAACCAGCTCCTAGATTTTGGTTAATTTATTACAATCTTAAAAGTGCCATTCCAAGTTAAATACTACGATATATTTCATCAAAATCGTTCCAGTAGAATTGAAGATATAGCTTGATTCCTGTTTTAGTAGTCGCCGTTAAGGTACGAGAGCTTAAGTAAAACTGGTTCTTTCTAAGGCTTTTTTATAAATCTATGATTGTTTCGGGATTTCCCATGTAACTGAAAAATCGATATTCACGCGAGCGGAGCCGCGGGCGGAAGCTAGTAGATTCAATAATTAAATAACAGTATATTTGATAAGTATTCTATATCAATTTTACGTTTTAATTACGTTTAGGTAATGCCATCTAGCGTACTCTAAAAGTAAACCGAATTAGAAGTTTATTGGAGTCAATAATAGTGTGTAAGTGTGCGCGAATGAAGCCGCGGGTAACTGCTGGTTGAGTATCGATGTACCTACATCACTGGCCAACGAAAGTGTTGCGACGGCCTTGTCGTCTACGGCAAATAAATTTAATCTAAATTAAAAAAAAAAGAACTATCCGTATATTGAGTAACATCTGTTACGACGGTGAACGTGTGATTACGATTTCTCAAGTTTCTTACCGTCCCCTTCAAGCTAATTTGACGCTGCATGATCACGATACCGCTATTTGAGTGGCTCTTACAAACGCTATACGAATTTATTAACTGTCTATTGTCTGTTGTCTTGTCTGTCTGCACACAATATGCAAAAAATTACTACAAACTTAAAGAATATTCAGTAGAATGTTGAATCGACTAATATTTTAAATGCAAACGCGTATTTGACTGTTTATCTGATTGTGACCTATTGTTAATGTGCGTGCTTACATTATCTATAAATATTTTAAAGTTATTTCAAATTGCATTTGGCAATCCACAGGAGAACTAGATTCGCCGATGTGGCTCAAAGGATTGCAAAGCTGAAGTGGCAGTGGACGGGGCGGGGCACATAGCTCCTGAAGTGCTGGAGTGGCGACCCCAAACAGAAAAGCATCGTGCGGGTGGACGGTTGTAGACCGATGACCTAATTGAGGTCGCGGACGATCGGTGGATGTAGGCGGCTCAGAGCCGCTCGGTGTGGCGATCAGTGTGTTCAGCAGTGAACATCTGTGCTGATATGATGATGATGAAACCAATTTGTTTTAAATCCACACGAAAAAAGGAAAATTCGAATATTTATTACACGACTTAATAGCTTGACTTTTATATTTATGTATCTATGGTATATGAATATAGAACGTTTCTATTCAATTAGCATCCACTTCCCGACGTTAGATTGATTTGAAATTTTGCATACATTTTAGGAACTAATAATATATTATTATAAAACATTTATAAAATTATAGTTTAAAAACATGTTTTTATACAAATATGAACTAAAATGATCAATATAATATTCAAGAACATATTAAGATTTTGTTTAACAGCGATATAATTTTCCACAGCTCATATAATTTAAATATATGAATTAAGCTTCAAATAAGAGTGTTTTAAGTTTGTTTCAAAAAGAATTATTTCTATAAAAGCTTAAATTAGTGTTTCTTTTTAAAAACAAAGAAAAGTAATAATGTAATTCCTTTTCATCGTCCAGATTAACATGCTGTCTGTTATGATAGAAGAGTCAGCCGTTTTATCGCCGATTTCGAAGTGTGATACGCTATATGCGTATAAATAATCTAAGACTATGCTTTTGTTTCAACACAGTGACTGGGAACACCTATCTCGATAAACTAAAACAATACCGTTTCAGTAGGTAACACAAGCACCTTACAGAACATAGGTAACTAGAGCGCATACAATGAAATCATTCAACAAGTGTAGTATCACTGAAGCAATAATTATACAAATATGTATAAAGTCACCGATAATAGTTTCACATCATGGTTAACGAGACAACCATGCGAAGCAGACATGATTTCAACATGACAAACCATTGTGTTTTACGCCATCTATCGCAATGTTCCTTCTTCATAACATGTATTACTTAAATTACGGGGAATGCGTAATTCTTTTAAAAATAACTCCCGCTATCTCAAACAGGTCATAATAAGTTTGGAAATAACTACACGACTTATTAGCTTAACTTGTTTGTATGTATCTATGTATGAATGCAAAATTTTTCTATTCAATTTTCATCCACATCTAGAGGTCCGAATGATTTGAAATTTTGCACAAGTATTAGGAATATTAAACCCGAGATAGTGGATGTTATAGCGATAATATCAAAAATAGCAGTCAATCATCAGAATTCACCCCGCACCTATATCCCTTGTGCTGACAGCAGACACTGAATTAACTTTGGATGAGGTGGAAATGTCGAGAATAGTTCTTCTTACAATAATTTATGGCAATTTTGAATGACTTTTTATTGTTCTATATGTAACCGTTTTAATAACAGGTTATTATAAAGCCTCGCGGTAACTCGGAGTGAACGAACCTGTAGTCACAGGTTCGTTCACTCCGTTCTACTAGTCAGTACAATTAAAACACTTTTAGAACTCATCATAAATCATCGCTAGCTTTCCCAATTGCTTATTTAAACACAAGCGTGGTCACTGTTAGACTGCTGGACTAAGTCTTTAGAGATTTTGACTTGCCAAGCCTTGGACTCGTTTATTTCTCTAAGGTTCTCCGTTATCTAATAGAATGTTTCGTAATACATATTAAAATAATCGTATAAAATGTATTAACTACGTATTTAAATAATAATAATCTAGTATGATGAACACGTGTTCATCATACTAGATTATTATTATTTATTTCCTAATAATTTGCTGTATAAAATAAAATAGCCAATCGAAAACGGAGAATAAAAGCAGAATCATTTATATGGCTTTTTATAAAAAAATATAAATAAAGTGCTTTTTATTTTGGAGAGTTTTCAGACAGGTAATAATCTGGTTCATTCTGATCTAGATTGCTAAATGCAGAATTATTAAACAAAACCTTTGATTTTCTATTATTTTATCAAGGATTTTTTTATTAAAGTAGAATATTTAAAGCTGCGGAAACCATGCACAAATCCCTACATTTACTATAATCCGACTCTATCATTAGGTAGTGCCGGATTATTACATGTAAACAAACAAGGAATCTATTACGAAACTTTACGTAATTTAGGACAAGGTCTTGAGAAAGCTAAATAAATTCATTAATTGTATGTATTAACTTTTACTCTATGGCTGCTAGTAGATCTACTTACTATAGGTACTCACTGTATTTAGTCGGTGCTAGAACGCGATGCAATCGTTATCCGTTAGGCTATTTCAAATATTATTTAAAAATGCCGAATTCTGCAGTTTTACAATTGCGTAAATTCTCTAATAATTATTATTAGATATGCAACTAAAAACGATTATGCCTTAAAGCTACTAAATACTCGGTTCCGGTGAAGGTTGGAGCATTGAATACACGTATGACGAAAGATCTCGACTTGCCAAATTATTAGATCGCGTGCATGGACGGGGCCATTTATCGGATTATTAGGTACATTCATTAGCAAGCAACTTACAGTTCTTGGGTTCATTATTATTTCAACAGCCACTATAATCCTTTTCGCTTTTACTACGAAATCTTTACAGCATGTAATTACCATTGTGATGTGTTATTAAAATCGTTATTAATGTGTTAAATCCATAATATTTAAATTAAAATACTCTAATAATTGCCTAATTATAAAAACATATCTACCGAACTTATGTAATAATATAATTATAAACAAATAGTTAAATATAAAAACATGTCTCTAGTGATGACATATATTAGTAAATAGGTTATCATCGCGGCTGTCATAATAAGCGATATACAGCATTGTACTGACCTGTGACGTGTGACGGGTGAAAAGTGGGCTGCGTATAGCCACTTTGCTCGTAGCAAGTGGAAAGAAGTGGTCTCTGTCTACCCCGATTCTTCGGTAGTATAGTGTTCAGTATCCCTGCCTGTCACGCGGGAGAGGGATTCCCCGCCGGACAGCCAGGGAAAAAGGAATGACTCTATGTATGTATGTATTTGACGTCATTGAAGTCACGTAATTAAAACGAACGAACATTTTCGCGGTAGTTTTGTTATTTATAAATTTATATGCCAATTATTAATAAAAATACTGAAAAGTACTTATGAAAATAAAACATATTGTCATAAAATGAAATTATGTTTAATTTGAGATGATTTTCTAGAAAAACGTTCAAATATCTTAACGTTGTGCTCTCTTCGAGCGTAGGTATAGCAAAATGTTATGTATTTTTTGCTATTATAATATCACGCAATATCGCAGTCGGCAGTCGTTGATAATAAAAATAATAATCATTTATTTAAATCAGTACTGGTACAATTATCTTCTTACAATATAAACAACAAACAAATAAGTTCTCAATGATTGTTTTGTACACTAGAGTTAGGTTAACGTTGATAACTGCACCATTGTATACTGTGACACAGTCCTTCCGTACAGATTACATCTCTAAACATGCTTCACATTGCAAGTGTACTAGTATAATAAGATTTACAATACTCATTATAAAAGAGGCCACACAGCCATAACCCCTCATTACAAAACAATACCTGACTAAAGTTAGGCCATTTTTTATTTACTGTTATAAAATAGTTAAACGTCAAATTTCGTAAATCAAAAATATTTAAAAAACTACTCAGGTCGACGCATTAAAGGCTTCTGAAACCAAATCCGTCAATGTTTGTTTGTTCGAGCTTCACGCAAAAACCAGCGGGTAGATTTTGGTCATATAATACTATTACAGTCTTAAAGGTACTATTCCGACGTAAATATACTGCGGCATGTTTACATTCAC
>WUAW01007235.1:25364-40400 GCA_017165845.1 Thaumetopoea pityocampa | reverse complement strand
AAATTTTATTGCACCCAGGTGTTTTATTGCTAGTTGCGGTATGAATTACTTTGCTTTAATCTTTTTAGACGTCGACAAAAGAATCTTTAGACAAAAGCTTTGTTTATTGGCCATACTTTCCCTACACGTGCCAAATTTTTAAGGTGTTCAATACTTTTTGCCAAGGCTGTATATATATATATATATATATATATATATATATATAAAATGCAGGGTTAAAAGCGAGGTCGAAATAAAACTATTTCGAATCATATAGTGAACTGACCTCACCCAATTTAAGCTAAATTAAAATTTATTTTGTTTTATGGTTTTACAAATGGAATAAACAGGGTGTTGTACTAAATACCACAATATACCTGTAACAAAGGAACTATAACATTGACTTCGACATTCATCGATTGACATTCGCAACGAAATTCATTCCCGTTACTAGTGCTACTGCAATTTGGTGCGTTTTGAGTTCTAAAATGACCTCAATAATATTATAGGAGTTTTCTCTTGGATAAAGGGTCAAGTCCCGGTTGAAGCTAGGTTTAGTTAAAACATTAACACATAAGTGATTTTCGGACAAGTTATCACATTCATGGTCAAATTATAACAAATATAAAACCAGTGAAACTTGAGTAAGATAAAGCTTCAACCACACTGTAAAAGAGTTCAGGTTTGGACTGATTCGACCTCAACCGCAATAGCGGAAAGTTCTCTAAAATTGGCCCCACAGTGAAGATGTTAAAGAGTTATAATTTGGCAAAGGTTAGGGATAGTTTAGTAGTGCTCAAACAGAATGTTGTAGGGAGCGACAAGTATTGTAGGGGTCAACTGCTGGCGATAAAAAAAAATCAAGATGGCGGATTTAAGATGGCGATAAATATTTAATAATTATAATATTTAATTTTTTTTAATAAAAGGAACTGTGTTGACCTACTTCACTATATAGTACCACGCCTCCTCAACAGATGGCGCAGATCTTGAGTGACAGAATTAGAAGTCTGAAACACGCTAATGAATTTTGATAGAGACTTAGCGTATACGTTAACTTAGCGTATACGTATACTGGAATTGGAACCGAATATTCTATATAAGAATGTCCGGTTCCAATTCCAGTTAATGTCGTATAAATCTATGATTGTTTCGGGTTTACCCATGTAGCGGAAAACCGATATAAATGCGGGCAGAATGTCGGTCAAAAGCTAGTACGACATAAAAGCTTCTTGCGAGATTCACCTATCTAGATAAACAAGAATATAACATGTAACTTGATTCGACATACATATGTAATTCTAAAAAAATATTAATTAGTTTTTATGAAGTAGGTAAATCTCGCGACAAGCTTTTAGGTTATATATAAATAATGTAACGTAAAAATTTGATGAATTTGATTTAACTTAAACATTATTTTCTTCTTTTTAGAGTATTTAAATAAAAGGGTGTTCTTAAGAATGTTTTTTTTTCTATTAATTTATTAAGCTATATTGTTTGACTCTCGTCGTGTCACGTGGCCAAAGAATGAGAGCTTAGTGTTAAATAGAGGCATGCTTTGTTAGGATTACATGAGAAGGAGATAAAAATCATGGTGACGGATTTTTGTTTACAATTATTTTAATAACTTCATTTCGGGGCTTATATTATTGAGAGATGGATCCTTATAATTTTCATTTTGTATAGGTAGAATAATCTATTAATCTATAGTTCAACTACGAGCGAGTCAAACCATGGTAAACTAAAAATAAATATATAGATTTAATTCAGTGCACGTACTTCAGTAAACAATTAAAATTAATTACACGCGTCCACGCCACATCACAGAATGGATAACAGAATTCCTTTGTTCAATCGAAATCTAAAATGGAGTTTTATGTGTATACAACGCATATTTTTTTAACTTGTACACAAAAATAAAATGATACTATGTAGTGTTGCATATTTAGATGTGATGTGTGTTCTTCTTGTAACGTTTACGTAATCATACTAGTGTTTGTTCATATTTTAATTTTGCTACATACATATAGTATTCATTGAAACACTCGTCAAATCTCTGGGGTAGGTACGGATAGCATAAATTATTAGTCGCCGCCGCTCGCTAGCGCTGATATGAATAACCGGAGGCTCAAGAGAAGACAAGCTTGGTGGCATGTGATCGGTATTTTTATTATTTCTGAGCAAAATTCATAACCATTATATGAACAATAAAGGACTCTCTCTACCAGCACTTAACTACGGACTGTAAGGTGCTCCCTTCTGTTTTATTATATAGAGGATTATAATATTAAAGTTTATTTTTATTTGTTGTAGAGTAACTATACGAAGTTTCTAAAGAACCTGCACACGGAGCAGATCGCTAAACTCCACGCCAAGAACCAGCATGAATGCGACCTGCTCGAGGACCTGCGCACCTACATCATCAAGCGCTCCTCTATCGAGAAGTCCTACTCCGAGGTATGACGCCACATTTATTTTCAGTTTATAGGTGTTTCAACTTTAAACCCATTCTTGAACTAACATACGTACATAGGAATTGGTATTGAAAGTATTGTTCCCGGTATCCTTGTTGTCATTTGAATAGAATATTTAATTTGTGCCGGAACATATGTATGTAGTACACATTCATTAGAAACTGTAAAATAGACGTGATTTCGAACTAAGTTATAAACGTGAAACGGCCAACCCTTTACTAATTCTTAGGTATAATATCTATAGCAAAAAAAGAGTGGCACTATTCTATTACCAACTAGACCCCCACAACCTCACGGGGAAATCAATAGTGTCCCAGTTAGTTAGTTACCCGCTACACGTTTGGGCGTTATGCCAATGTCAGTAGACTCCAAAGACTCCATCACTTCCAAGGTTAAGTCTCTGTTTAATATATATCAATCGGGTAAAAGATAGCCTTTATATTCTACAAAATTGAATGCATAAATTAGTGGATCTAGGCCGAAACTAATTTGAATAGAGCGGTTACACAGTACCTACGTACAATATGCAATTTGTAGCATCTTTGACTCCACTTTAAATAAAGAATAAATCTGTTCCAGGCTATTCATTGAGCCCTAACTGTAGTCTAAGCTGTTTGCGTAGTACATTCGTAATATATTATATTAATATCTATACAACTATAAAATCGAGTTGTTTTTATGATTTCGATACATCTCACTTTAAGATTTCATATAATACTGATAACGGTTATCCATCGTTTGCAACATCATTATTTGTTTCGCTCGCCTCGCCACGTCAGCGCCCCTCACATGTTCCACGCCAGCGTGTGAGGGAGCTCTCCTCTTGATATGCCTTACCTTGTAAAAATTTGCAACGTAAAATCGTTCCCATATACTAGACATTGTTTTTATTAAACTGAAAATTTTAACAGATAAAGACGTAAAATTATAGGATTATTGTAGTGCTAATTTATTTACTGCAGTATATGTTACAAAGAATTTAAAATAACTGAAATACACTACGGCACTACAATTAATGTAGTGCCGTCAGTTGGTCTGTCGTCTCGATTTACGTCATCATATGTGATGGATCAATTCAAATCATCTTGTCCATCTTGTGAATCACCCAAACCATAATCTTTCGGATGAGCTGTATTGATTTTGATTACCAAACTCATGATTCATCAAAAGTTCTTTAATGAATTCTAAGTTTTTTGTCTTTTTTATGTGCTTCACTGGTACTGCGGTTAAGAAAAGAAATGATGAAAATGAGAATTCTGTGTTGCCCGTCGATAATATAAAATTTAGTTACATCTTTTAAATATTATTTTTAATTAAAGTACTTCGCTAAAAATAAAAAAAGCGCGTGAAACGACTTTGCATGTTTTTATTATATATCTATTAAAGTTTTCCTTTTATTTTTCTTCAGTGGCGCGTTTTTACAACTTTTTTAAACTACTTAGTAAGCTTCCCATAAACACTTCTTTAGCTCTTAGTACAATAAATTTATAAATTATAATAACGCGATATAGTCATTGTAATCATGAGCGTCTGCTGCGCGTGAGCCTCCTCCTTGAAAATGAGGAATTTGCTATAATCTCTACGCCTGGTAGATGTCTTGGGGACTGCAGTAGATTTTGATTGAATAACAGGATAACGCTACTACCCATTGTCCTGGTAGATCCCACGATCAAACAGATTGAGCGATGCTATTATTATGCCAGCACCACACAGCAATACACAATAATTTCTGCCCAAAGGCAGCATCGGTCAGAGACATTGTGCTATACATCACTCATCCAATAGAACAATGACGTAATTACATTTTTGCAATTTATCAGAAGGAGCGTTTCAGTTTAAAATTGGATTATACCCATTTTGTAAATCTTATCAATTATTATGATTTTTCATAATTTATTTATAGATTATTATTAATAATTTGAGCATTTTAGACCACCGACTAGGTGGGCCGATGACCTGGTGAAAGTCACGGGCAATCGGTGGATGCAGGCGGCTCATAGCCGCTCGATGTGGCGATCATTAGAGACCTACGTACAGCAATGGACGTCTGTGGTCAGACATGATGATGATGATGAATAAATGTTATTTATTGAAATTCTCAAATCAAAATTTTACGGAATATCGTTAATTTCAGCCTTAGCGCTACAGCCGAGCGGACACTGAGGTAACTAAATTGAAGCGCGGCCACAGCCAGCCGTCTGTACCTATCTATTATGTGATGTAGCTATGTATAATACGTCTGTCTAGACCGTTGACGCCCAAAGTGGTCTATATATACTCAGAGATCAATGATGAATTCACTACAGTTAGAACTCATATAGTTCAAAGTGAGTAGCACTATATCAGCTATCAAAAAACCATTTGAAGTTAATGAATTTACAAATATTTTATATTAGCTAAGCAACTTATAATCTCTTAAGCTGTTGAAAATTTTAAAAAGTTTGTTATGTTTATTTTTCTTTACGACTATTATGTCTTACATCTAACTCTGTTCTGTCCTATTTATGAAATAATATATTTTACTGTGACTGGATTCCAACAGAGTGAATTCTTGTACTCAAACATATTGTAAACTATTGGTGTTAGATCCACAATTTGGAAATAACGGCGTACTGGTATTGTATATAATCATCCCCGGTCTTTCCTCCCTTTACAACCATGTGAAATAGCAATTAAATAAATTTCAAATTACTATTGCGAAATCATGTCGTTATTAATTTCTAAATGACGTTACGGATGCTTTTAAACGGAGTTAGAGATGTTTCACGTCCGTATATTAAGGTCAGGGAATACTTACTCTGAGCCTGTTCGGCCAATAGACGTAAGTATACGGGTAAGCGACCCCGGGCCCCCGAGCTACCACACTCTTGTTACTCCTTCCGAGAGAGTAGTATTGTATATCCTATAGTCCCTTTCCCAAATTCCATATTCCTTGCTCAATGCACTTTTCCTACCTCACTTTCTTTCTTTCCTTTATTAACAATTTTGACCCTTATAAAATGGCAACGTTGTGGTTCGCCACCCGACATGTCTCGTTTCTTGCGAAGGCGAAAAGTAGGCCACGCATAGTCACTTTGCTACATTAAACGATCGTAGCAAGTGGAAAGTAGGGATCTCTGCATAGCCCAAGTCTTTGGTAGTATAGTGGTCAGTATCTCCGCCGATTATACGGGAGAGTGGAGTTCGATTCCCCGCTGGAGAGCCAGGAAAAAAGGCGTGAGTGCATGTATATATGAATATTAAGTGTTAATATACCGAAAATTCAGTAAATACTTCGATAGTATGTTCTTCATCATCAACCCTTGCATGTCCACTGCTGGACATCGCCTCATCGTTAAAAAGGTGAGACCTGCCATGATTTCCGTACTTGGCAGGCGTCTTGGAGATCGCAGTAGATTTTGATTGAATAAGAGGATAATATTGTTGTCCATTGTCCTGGTGCAGCCCTTAGCTGGTTCTCACGGCACGGCATCCACGGGGAAACATGGAGTGACGCTATTACAATGCCGGCGCCACCCGTGTGGTGTCATCGTGATTTATATTTTCTCACACGTCATCAATCTGGGATAGTTTACTAATATTCATTGTGATTGGCTTCTTAGTAATCAAAGACGAGTATCGTTTAAACGTACGGCCAAAGATGGGCCAGCAGAAATCTGTTATATGTCATGTTCTGAACACATTCATATACAGTGAACTCAAACTAGGATTACCTGTATTTTAATGTAGCGTAATAATATATATATATATATATATATATATATATGGCCTATGTCCAGCAGTGGGCGTCTGTGGGCTAATGTTGATGATAATTTCACTATATTTTTAATAAAAACAGGTATGTATTATAAATATACTGCAGATATATTTGATATTGTTAGGGTATTTGAATTTACAATAATTTTTAAGACTGAAATTATAAAGAATAAATAACAAGACATCCGCAATTTCACGTTTACTCTACGGACTGCTTGACGGAAATTAACGTTTCCAATATCCTGCAACGCTTTCCCGGAACCCTCTCCCAGTATACATCGTCACCGGTGAATGACAAGACTTCGGAAGAATACATATGGGTATATGCTTTATTAATCGACGTGGTAGACTTATTACCTACAAAAAAATTAAACTCTATGGAAGTGTTATATTATATATAATCTAATGTAAGTTAGTATTATATATACAATATTAAGTGTATGCAAAAGTTTCCATCGTTTACATTCAGGTGTCTCCTTTTATGAATTTCGCACTTTTGGTGTTTATATTCTCCTATTATTTTTTTCTTTTAACGCCTGGTAATAATAACTATGATTCTTTTTTTGTTTTATGAATATTACGTATCTTTTTATACCGTTAAAAATGTTTAATTTCGAGCCATAATCCAAGCCAACACCTCGAGGTGCTCACGATGACTCATAGCGCACAAATCGCAATCATTCAGGTATTGCATTGATTTCTGTACAGTGAATTAAAACCTATTAAAATATCACCATATCAGTTCGTATCAGGACCAAGGCTAGAGAACGATTGAATTAGAGTGCTACAAACGGAGAGCCACTATCTCTCCGATACTTAACAGCCGCGCTGAAGAACGTCATTAAGCTTCTGAATTGGAATGAACTAGGCATAAATGTCAATAGCGAGAAAATCACTTATCTTCGATTTGCTGATGATATAGCGCTCATGACAGAACCTTTTACCAACCTTAGTAAATTGCTTCATGGCGTCAATATAGCTTCTCAACAAAGAATTCTTCTATTCTTCTTTCTGTAGGCTTTAAAACAAATATGGGTCTCATCATATGATAACCATGACATGTTTTGACAAAAATTATAGTGAATATCCATCTTTTGGCCCAACTAGTAGTCTTAGAAAGCACACTTCTCGAAGTTGTGACGTATTACATATATCTGAGACCAATGTAGTTGTCTAGAGATATGCGTATGTAGGTCCGACTACCGACAAAGACCAATTACCAAATCAACTCGACTGAGCAGTGTTCAAGATATTATATAACATCTTCTCATTAAAAATATCGCAATGTCTTAGCTATATATTGATCTTCTGCGATCATTATTGAAAACGTGACTGAACTTATGTGGTCTAAGATGATGATAAATAACTACCATTCTCTCAGTAAATAGCTTGGCACTCAATACATTTTTTTTAAATGTCTTATACTTCTTTTATTTTCTTTCTCTTTTTATCCTTATAATGAGCCAAAATTGCATCCTTAAACTCTTCATCATCTCTAACTTTTCCTCACAATGGTATCAACTCTGATGTAACACAAACTAAATTTTGTCTCTCCTCTCTTTTTCTAATTCCGAACACTAAAACGAAACAGTAAACATTTTTAGCGAGTGCAAACCTACATGTTTGTCAAAAGGCACAACAAATGTTGCGTTTTGGGATATATTTAATTGGTATGTTCCGAGGTTACGTCTAAATTTGTATGTAGAACTTAGTTTTGATACACTTGAACTAAACTGACAGTGTCAAAATTATGCTATTATTGTTATGTTATTATTGTTTTGGCGTTTGGCACCAGAAAAGGACAGGAGAACATAAATTTAACTAACTTGTGTTACAGCAGAATTGATACCAATATTTACTTTTATTATATTCAGGAGCAAATTAATAATTAGGTCAGTGCTTTAAGTGGGTGAACCAAAGATTCAAAATCACCTGTTTGTATGACTTTAAATCGTTAGCACAGAGCAGCTATCGTAACATTACTCTTTTGAACTGGTGCATTGTCTTGCATCTTTTGTCAATTTTCTTTGCATTTTTTCTTTGATCTCTTCAGTCTCTTTTATATTTTTGTGTAATATTCACCGATTATTTCATTCCTTTTTATTTATAGTCAATAAACAAAGAACAGGTCGCAATTCCAGCAAAACGTAGCTATGATTTTTCCGGCCAATTTGTCCTAAGGGTGTGAAATACCATTTTTAAGCCGTGCATCAACTCCTGTATAAAATCAGGTTCAAAGTGATGAATCTATGTATTATATCTAGTAATAATTTTCTTTAAAACAGGAATAGGCTTTACGTCACACAGCTCGAAAAGGTGTTTTCATGCTTCGATTCTTTGTTGCTCTTGAGGCGCCGTGAACATTGCGCTCAGCACGCGCATTGTACTGACTTTTGCGGTACTAAGATGATCGTGTAGGATTCTCAACATAGTACTGTCTGATACTTCTACTTAAGACACTACTTTTTATTCTTTAGATGATAACACAACATATTAGATTTTCAATGTTTCCATCGATGTTTGATGTTCATCTAACGGCCGTCCTGGACGGGGATCGTTTTCAATAGACTCAGCCTTTGAAACGTTCAAAGACCCATGAAGTTACCTGTTTATATTCTTCCGAATTTACCTGTTTGTGGTAATACATAGTACCTAATTAGTACTAGACTATGCATGTGTCCTACCTACTAGCTAACGGTCGAAAAAACAAAGGCAACAGTAGCCCCCTACTGCTGCTTTTGTTTTTTCGACCTCCCTTGTTATTTTTAAAATAACAGTACAACAAAAAACTTTTTTATAACATTACTAAACAAAGGAGACTTACATAGGGCTTCTGACGAGGTCAGGAGGTACTTAATTCTTTGCCTTAACTTTAGTGAAGAACGATAAACAAACACAACTCCGCTCTGTTTTGTTGAAACTTTAATGTTATTTTGGGTAATTGTTTGTATAACCTTTCTCTTTTTAAAATCATAACTTTAGAAATCCTGTTTTTCACACAAAAAAATATGATAATGAATTTAAGGTATCACATTCACTGTGTAAAAAATTATATTTTTATTCTTATTCTAAGAAATAAAAATGTTTATATGAATTTTAAAGACAGTATTTGAAGGTATATGTACAGAATTATCTCGAATAAAAACACTTAAAATTTAACCATTGCTTATTATATGTATTAAATATTACTTCATAAATTAATCAAGTTTTTAGTCGATTTTTTTTGTAAAACGCTCAGATGGTGGAATTTGGTGCCCTATTGCATCAATAAACTGGCATAAAATCGATACTTTGTTTACAGTGAAACTTGGTAAATCTTTACAGTAACTATCTGAACGTACACTATGTCGTCATTTTTTTTAATATTTATCATCTTAAGTAAATTGGTCGAAACTGAACCTAATTGTTTAACTAATCTTGTTTAAATGGACTCCTTTTCTTCATATGCATATATTTCATATGTTTAAATAAAAATTACATCGTATTGAAGTTAATATATATATAATATATATAATATACTTGTTAAAAAATGTAATAAAAAATAGTACTAATTATCTAAAACAAAGACTTTAATAAACGCATGTAAATTTGTTTGCTCTAAAAATTCTTGTCGCTGCGTCCGACAAGTGCCAGTGCTTGTTGAGATTAGGATCTATGCCATTTTTATGTTATATCGTTGTATCTATGTATTTACGTAATTATAGTATGGAATAATTAACATTGTAGTGCGACCTATGAAATTTGACAGAATAATTTTTATCAATGTACATATAAAACATTTTTATTGGTAAAGGATATTATTAACACACACTCATACACCCACGCACATGCACGCACACGCACGCGCACGCACACGCTCATGCACACGCTCACGCACACGCGCACGCACACGCATGCTTGCGCGCACAGACGCGCCTCAGCTATAGCGGTAGAGCGTCTTTTTATACTTTGTGTTTGACCAGCAAATCACTACGCGAGATAACTCGCAGTGGTAGACAGCAGGTTGTTTAAGCACTCGTAGATGGGGACGCAGTGGTGTCATACCGGCGTAGTGGACATGTTCATAAACCAAATTGTTGTTTCTTCTGAGAAAGCGTTGTTACAGGTTTCTAGGATATGATGTAAATTAAAAGATTGGAAATCACAAAATACAACAGTTTTCAGAACTAATCATAGACTAAAACTAAATGAAGGGCGCCAAGAGATTTATTCTTATATTTCAAAGCTGGAAAGGAAACTCCTCCAGAATCAGCTATACAAGTAATATAGACCTCTCAGTAGTTATTTGTATAATTGATAGATATATATACTTGGATTATTCAGGACCTCGAAGGGCAAGTCCAGACGCTACAGTAAGGGAGACACAAGTTAACTATTTGGAATATAATAACCGCCTTTAAAGTTTAAGACAAAAAATATCATGCAACTTACACCCTCAATCAAAGTTGTTAAAATACTTAATAATAATTATTATATCTAATGTCGGTTATAACAATTTCGCCGGTTTTTCACACGCGACAATCCATTGCGATTTTGAAATTCTTAACGTATTCGAAAATTATAAGAAATATGTATATCAATTCTTTAAATTAATTGGATAAAAAGAACACAGAAAATTAATTATTTTACGTAGATTCAGCTAGTAAAATCTTTGAACACTTAAAGTACGTATTAAAATTTTAAACTGAGAGGTAGGTAGTAACTTAATATTATTCCTCTTTTAGTTCTTAATTTCGTCAATAAGCTTGTGCGTACCATGGGTATCTTCAGATCTTTTATATTCACTAGATCATTAAAACTTTTAATAATTCATCATCATTTTAAATTGATGATGACATCATAAAACCTGTGTCCTTCATCAGAATTAAAGTACGTCTATAACAAATTTATTATAATAATTTATTTTATTTACTTTATTATAATAATTAGTGTATAACGGAGCTGACTATATTTGTAGTAATATATTGTGAAAGCTTATTCATAAGGCCAATTTATAAATGTAGCTATTTATTATAGCATAAATAAATTTAAAAAAATTCATCAATATAGATTCAGTGGTTTGGACGTGATAATGTAATACGTGATAATATAATAATAGGCAGACAGACGGATTTACAATATTATTGGTATGAATTAGATATGGATTAGTACGAGTAATATATTATTAGTAATATGGATCATAATAATATATTATTAGTAAGGTGGAATATATAAAACATTTTTACAAATAAATAATATTTTAAGCAGCAAGCCAGGCGCAAAATCTGTTAGTCAATCGTGTAAAACGTTTATGCGAGTCCGCGAGCCAAATGAATCGCAATGTGCAACAACCGTCTGAACTTCGTTTTGCGGCAGGGCCCTTTAGTAAATAAATGCCAATTGTAAACAAAAGTTAAGGAAATGAAAATATGGGTGGTAACCTCGGCGGGTGATATAGGCTTGTTCATGTTTACGTGGAATGATTGAAATTTTATTTTGGTTAAATATTGATATGTTGTTATGTGTATTCCAAACGTCTCCAACCAGCCGAGTTGCTATTTACTATTATATTTGAAACAAATTTCGAAATTTAAGAACTTTTCCCTGAGCGTAGTAAGACCCTTCGTGACTGGCATAAGTAAACAAAGGGTGTTTATCTTCGAATGACATGTCAAGATGTCTTTTTAACTGTTATTACAAGAATATAACCTGAAAATTTTTAATAGCAATTTATAATTTAACCACTGTCCTTCTCCTCTCTGGTTACTTTTTTCCAACTTTCAATGTCAGGATCGACTTACTATAGGGATAGTAGGTTTTGTGTACCCCTATTAACCTTCATCACCCTAGGATGGTGGCTAGCAGGTTACCAACTTAAGCCAGAGTTTGTTATTATCCCCCAAAGGATGTGGGATGTGTTACGGTGATCGACTGCTGTCTGTCGTCATACACGCTGACTAGTTTCATGTAGACATCTCTCTACAGACAGAACTCGAAAAATTGAGATCCATCGCATACAAAATTTAAAACTAACTTTTGCCCGCGGGGCCGCTCACGTGAATGTTGGTTTTCCGCTACATGAAAAATGCCGAAACAATCACGAAAGCCGAAAGAAATCAAAAAACCTAAACCCAAGAACCACTTTTACTTGAGCCCTTGTTCTTTAATGACGGCTACTAAAACAGGGATAAAGCTGTATCTTCAATTCTGCTCGACCGATTTACATGATATATACCGCAATATTTAAGTCGGAATAGTACCTTTAAGAATCTAATAGATTAACCAAAATCTACCCGCTAGTTTTTCGTGAAGCTCAAATAAACAATCAAACATTGACGGTTTTGGTTCCTGAAGCCCTTAATTAGTCGATCTGAGGAATTTGTTTTTAAATATCTTTTTTTGAAAATTTGACATTTAATAATTTTATAACAATATACATAGATAGATAGATTAACATTTCACATTATAATAAATAGGAAATGTATGAGAATATTTTTTCATGCATTTGTTTCTGCAGCGTGATACCGGCATGATAGTAGAGAACTAACATTAACATTACCAAACTATTGTAGTACTGCAATTTTTAAAAACGCTTACCAACTGTACAGATCATGCCAAATCTTTACTGTGTATTTTTTTTATTGATAATGAACAATAACAAATGTAACAAACCTATTGACTTTTTAAAAGTAACCAACATTTTGCTGAATATTATATTTTCGTATGAAACTATAACCCCAAGGTAACGCTGCCCAGTGTAATATTGTGGTAGAGTACCGATTTTTAATTACATATGGTCGTAGCCTGTATTCATTAATTCAGACCATAGCTAACTCTTAGCAAAATCTTAGTTAGGCTGAAAGGAGGTATATATTAAAACAATTTTTAAAACGTAATGATCTTATAAGATCTTCACATCTCACTCGTATGTCAATGCATCAATGTAAGGTGTAGGACGGGTGAACATTGTTGACCGAACTAGGTAAGCTTAAGTAGTTTAAGTGCCGGTTTATGTTCATAGTAGCTTCATGGCTACATGAGCGCCATTTTCAATCACATACTTTGTATCATACAATAATATACAAAGTCTGTCAGCATAGAGGACGTGTGATGCTGGATGAAGGCTTTATGAACTGTTGTGTAATATTCATTTTCATTTCTCCAGATATTTATTACGGATTCGGACGTAATATTGTAGGTACTAAAATGACACATCCAGTTCTCCTGCAAAAATACTTCTTCTAATCATCTCAGTCTTCTCAGTTCACCATATTGGTTTATATGAGTAAATTTACCGTAAATAATTTAATAAGTTGAGTAAATTGAGTAAATACATAAACATGGCGCCAGCATAATAATAGTGTCACTCCATATCTTTAGGTGAATGCTGTGAAAACGGGCTAAGGGCTGTACCAGGACAGCGGGTAGCAGCGTTATCTTGTAATTCTATCAAAACAACATACAAGCAAAAGATTATGACAAATCCTACTTTTTTAAGGAGTAAGCCCATCTCCAGCAGTGGGGTATTCTACGCGCTGGTGAGGAAGGAGAAGATTAAATTTACAAAATTATGCCTAATAACTTTTAAAGTAACAGTTTTTGATAAGTATATGGTAAGGAAGCTTTGTTTCATGTGGCATTTATTCATGAGTACGTAAGGATTTCTTCGATTTCATATTGCCCTGTAATTTAGCCACTGAGACGCTAAAACCAACCGCTGATTGTAACAGGGCGCGGAACGACGGCACAGTCTGTACAGTAGCGACCGTTCTATATATGTATAAATAGTGAATTATTAAAAATTAAGAATATTAACATAATTGGAAAAATATGTATCGGTCAAGGTCTTAGTATTTTAGCTTGTCCGGCAAATAGAGTTAAGTAAATGCGTAAGCAACCCCAGCCTCTCAACCTACTGCTGTCTCTTCCTACTCCTTCCGAGATAGTAGTATCCTATAGTCCTTTTCCCAAATTCCATGTTCCTTGCTCTTCTTCCTTTTTGTGGGAATGCGACGAGAAACTTTAACACTTTTGAGTCTTATAAAAATGGCGACGTCATGTTTCACCACCCAACACGTCTCGTTTCCTTTGCTTTCGTCTCGTTTCGTTTACTTTGCTCGTACAAGTGGAAAGAAGTGGTATCTGCCTACCCCAAATCTGTCTCGTGCGAGACTGGAATTCGATTGCCTGCCGAAGAACCAGAAAAATAGGCGTGATTTTATGTATGTATATCCCGCGTGATCGTATCGACGATTCATCAAAAATACATAATATGTAATTTATTATGTATTAATATTTTTTAAAGATTTTTACAAGCTCATGATTTGTAAAAAAAATTCTGTGTATTTTGTGTGATCCAAAAGTAGTCCAATAGTGGAGTATTTATAATATTTATTACAATTTTTCGTGTTTTGAAGGAATTCCAATTAACTATCGATCGTAATGTTACCTGGTTGTTAGTAATCGTTAACCTAATCTAAGATTATACTATAACATCACTTATGTGATACAATGAACCATATTAAACTCGGACGAATAGTTTAGAGAAACATATTTCTACATCATCTTTTACCCATGACCGTAAAACATATCTAAGAATTTGCCCCGATATGACGCTTTATAATGATTCTAACCGAAAATGGTCCTGTAGTTTCTATGGAAAATGGTGAATGAATAAAAATATTTATTTCATAAAATGTATTATAACAATTTTTAGAAAAAAACTAACGACAAAATACACCAATTTTATCAAAGACTATGATTTCCAATAATAATAAAAATATACGTAGTCGGTCCCATAATGAACTGGCCTGATATACTTCTACGCGACTTGTCGATACATGTTATA
>WUAW01007235.1:283-19572 GCA_017165845.1 Thaumetopoea pityocampa | reverse complement strand
AGAAAATAATGACAAAAAGTTGTTGCATTAACCAAAAGCAACAGGATAAACATGTTATATAAAAAAAAAAATATAACGCCTTCAATTACGTATCAGTCACCTCAAACGATAAGTTGCCATTGGCATCGTCTTCATTGTGATGGAAGTAGGGATTGCAATCCAGCGCAATTTTCAATCCAGCTGTATTTTTGCTGGATCAGAGCAAATCCAACTGGATCCAGCGCGGATCCAGCATTAGTCAATTTTTCAAGGGAAAATGAAAAAAAACTCCAGAATCTTTTATAATATTATCCTAGCTATAAGTAGTTGGTCTCCATAGAATTATCTTTTTTAAAATACGCATCAATGGTCTTCCTAAACCTTTTATTCGGCGTCTGCACACCCTGAGTATCGTCATTTCTTGATGTGGATGGTACTGCATCTGTATTTCCATTACGAAGTGGTAAGTTGCTAACAGCAGAAGTTAAAATGACCAATGGATTTTTTGTAGATGGCCTTTCAAGCCAGCCGTCGAACGTTGCTTATCAGTAAAGTTTTTTACATAATGAACATACGGCACTTAGTATATCACTCGATTTTTTAAAATAATCCCATAAAAGTTTTTTTTACTTTCATTTTCACCACTTTTTTTTCTTGTTGACTTGCTTTTGTGACAGACATTAATTATTAATTTTATAATATCCGAATTATTTATATAGATTGATTTTGCGTGTCACTGACATTAACTAATCTTTGAACTGACCTGAAAATAAATAATTTATAGTAATTAGGTGCAATTTAATCGTAAGTAGCATGTAAATAGAAAGGTAAAAAATTTTTAGTTAATAGAGAGACAAAGTAAATGTAAGTACAATAGTAAGTTAAAACTACTTAAAATTTTAATATCATATTATGATTCATAGTGGCGTGCACTTCATAGAGGCATAAAAGCACTGCCTACTCTAACACTTCGTAAGCTCTTACTATAAAGAAAGCTTCACATCACGCGTTTATTTAAAATTCATAACATTCGAATTCGCGCGCCTTTATCGATGATCATAACGTTACAGCGCGCACCCGCTCTGTACACCGGCTGGCGCACGTCTGGCGACCCCTAGCGTTAAAGGCATGCATTAAATTTGTCTCAAAACGATCGCACACATGCGTAAGAACTATGGCAAAATACGTGAGGAAAGCGGGCGCGGGCGGGTAAATTCTCCCACGCCCAAACTCGCGTTTGAACGGAGAATTAGGCACTGCCTGGATTATAATCCCAATAAAAAAGAGGTCTGAAGCGTATAAAAATATTCGGGTAATATAGTATCTTTTTAGCTGGACAGTATTATAACATGCTTTCCTTCGCTAGAATGTAACTAGGAGAAATTAAATTGTCACATGTTTTCACTTGTGTCTTAAGTAATTAGGGCGTACTATTTTGGTTGCGTAATAGGATTAACTAATGTTAGGTAACCATTAAAAGATTAGTCTTGGTTGCGTTTTCATCCGTGCTGTAGATTATATTTTGTTTTGAAGTTTTCTGTTATAGTTTTTGATAGTTAAATATGGAAAACTATACGTGTAATGATTGTAAGGAAAATGTTTATTTGATTAAATTACACAAAAAACGCGTTTCCACAGCAAACTTTTGCAGATAAAATAAATGTAATAAAGAAAGGAAGAAGCGTGCCACAACTGGAATTAACACAGGAAAAAGGTACTGTAACGAGACGTTTCAATACAAAACTTTATGAAAATTATTTGTGGTTAACTATTCAATCATTTACGTGGATATTTGGTGTGGCCCAAAACAGGCATTTACGTCGAATCAAGCAAGCTTTACTATAAGTGATAGTATTCCGTTCTTTATCGTGGTAAGTGCTACGTTTCTATTTTTTCGTTCGTTATGTTTCAAAAGCTAAATAACATAGTTATACCGCGCCCAGCAATCTGTCTATTCGTATTTACGTCTATTATAGTATTTTCAGTCTATTGTATGAATTTGAGACAAAAATATTTATGCAAATTAAAGTTCCTGCAGAACCCTAACTTAATGCGAGTCCGACACGCTCTTGGCCTTTTATTCTGCCTACCCTGACCAAAATCTCTGTGCACGCCACTGATGATTCACCCTTTTAGTTTAACCCAAAAAATCTTACAAATAAGTAAAATATAGATAAGCTAAGAATTAGCTTGATTTTATTTAATGTATTACACGTACTTTAGTATTAGTAACTATTTGGTAAAAGAAATGTAAAGAAAAACGTGTAGTAAAGAAAATTAAGCATTAATACTTTGAAAACTTAAAAACCCACACAGCAGCGCGCGAGCTTGTTTGTTGTTTTGTTGATTTAATTTTAACGTTTGAACAACCTGCAATTTTGTAATAAACTTAAGCATATTGAATATATACTCACAATAATACATTTATCTGCTGAACAACGAATAATCTATTTTGAATACACTAATACACTCGTCTGCTTCGATACGAATCCAACAGTGTTCTGTCAAAATACAGAAAGCAAACCACATAGTAGGTACAGTGCAACGTGAGCGCGATGCAGAGAGGGGGTGCGGCACGTGCCGCGAGAGGGACGGAACGCAACGGCACCCGCTTCGGTTCGAAACAATCAAATGACGCAAAAGACACTTTTACGGGTTGACACGATCGTGTCAACCAGTTCAAACATGTGTTCTCTGATTGCGGATCCGCACCATTGGATCCAGCGTTTAATGCTGGATCCAGCAATCAATAAAAAGTGCTGGATCCAGCTGGATTACTAGATCCAGCATTGCAATCCCTAGATGGAAGTAATAGCAGCAGTGAAAATTAAGACTTTGTTGGGATAAACGGCGGAGATAAAATTTATTTTTAATAACTTTTAAACACAGGACAATGAAGAATGAGTATCCTTTTTACCTAATTTCTATGCGCCATAGACAATAATATCATATATTAGGCAAACACGAGTTTAACATTCGGTGGTGACAGAGCTCATGTTTGGCTGGACTCATTTATTTTGTAACCCCGTAATAGACTAAGCGTAACAGAGTAACATAGGCGCGAGTACGCTTTATTACTTTCAAATAATTCATTTATTCATTATAATACATTTTTATTCACTACGGAACATATATTCATTTTATGTTAAAGGTTGTATGTATGTTATTTTTATATTTGTTACCAATATTGAAAAAACCGATGGTTGAATTTTAAATATTTCGTAATAGGTTTTTAGATATATTTTAAGGTTACATATAGAACATGAGGTGACGCTGCCAAATTTCATCTAAAAGATTCCTATTTAAGTTTTCCACTATATCCAAGCAAACAAACGTTTATATTTTGCTTTCAAAAACTATTTGCAAGTACTTATTTAAAAAATATAGTAAAATTAAATTCATATAATTAAGCATTTTCTTTCCTATTGCATAAATCAAAAATGTATCGCATTATCAATAAAGTAGATAATAAAAATAAGTTGTTTGGTTTTATAGTTTAATATCGATTACTAAATAATTATCAAAATCAGGTATCAATCAATTGTGTATAATTTTGGCTGTTACTTATTAAGCATGTGGCCCCGCTGTGCGTCACTTGTGAATAATAACGACACGCTCCCTCAGAAACGCACAATAAAACTTTTGAAGGGAATGTTATATACATAGAGTCACGCCGTTTTCCCTGGCTCTCCGATAGAGAATAGATCCCCGGTCTACTTTAAAGTTAGTGTTAAGGTAAATTAATTACATGTGACGAAAAGTGGATCTTTTTTCGATAATTACAAGCGAAAATCCATCCAGTGAAACACCACAAACACGGCCTAAAGCGAAGCTTACCCGCAGAAATGACTGGTAGTCCATTCAAAGCGTAATTCACTACAGTTTCCTCAGATTCAGTTAACCAATAACAGCAGATATATACTATGCAGAACTCCAAATAATGATGGCAAAACTTGCAGCAAAACTGCAGCGACTCGACGACCAATCAACTTTTTTTACTCCATGATAACGCCAAACCTCACATTGTTTGTGAAACAGTTTTAAGACTACAAAAACTGATGGAGGAGGGTTTCTAACTTTAGTTAGTAATCATCCTCCATACTCGCCGTAACTTGCTCCAACCGACTACCACATTTTCCGCGATTCAGACAATTTAAAGAATTGAAAATTAATATTCCTAGGAAGCAGTAGAAAATACCTTCATAAAGTTTGAGGAGTCAGCTCCACAGAGTTTTATTAGAACGGTTTAAGTAATCATTTTATTAGATGGCAGAAATATATAGACTATGAGGATATATACTTTGATTAAATAAATATTTTTCATCGTGGAGAAATAAAATGATTTTAATTTTTCATTACGAAACGACATTTTCATACCTTAACCTATAATAATATCATATTATATATACTAAGCGGTATATTACTACTCTATATATATATATAGCGGTATAGTACTCTATTTAAATTTACCTTAATATAAGTGAATGTGTACCTTGATATAAGCAAAAAGTTACTCAGATGTATTTACGTTGATATAGTGTATACAACATACTCAAAGCTTTGGCTGCAATATTCCTGATTGTGTAATTAACATCATGTAAAGCGGTACTATTTACTCATGCTTGTACAAATTCAATCCTAGTTTCTACGTATTATTCATTAGTATTCAATCCTAGTTTATTCTAATCCTAGTTTAATCCTAATTTCTAGTTTTAAACTGGGATTAAGTTTGTAAACATTCAAAAATAAATTTATTGCTCGTACATATTGGCAGTAAATTTATTTGAGTTTTCTTTTAATAAAACATTATAAATTAACATCACAAATTTAACAGAACGAGCTGCTGATCCCAGCGGCAGTCCCTGTCGTTTAATGTCAGCGTTCCGCTGCAGTAATGAGATAAAATATTTGCTAAACTGAAATATAATATTTGCATTATATTATTTCTGAGAATTCCCAACCGCACAAATAAGAACTGCTATTAAAGATAAACCTCATAATGATGTATCTAACCGGAAAGAGTGTTACAAAAATGAGAGTACATACATACATACACTCACGCCGACATCCCATAAGGGTAGGCAGAGACCACAGTTTGCCACATACTACGATCTTGACACACCTCACATCTTTTCATCACATCTTCTCATACACTTTCGTCGATTAAGGGTGCTACGAACTTGGCCTTTTTAGTACAAGATGTTGATATGGTTCAAGTAAGTTTTTCCTGGGCGCCCTCTTCCGACACTTCCACTCACATTTGCCCAAAAATGAGAGTGTGAAGAGTAAATTGAGTATGTGCGTTGCGTGTAATTACCAATACGGATAATTGTGGTCTACTACGTATATATTGTCTTTAGGTGACTAACTCCATAATTTTCAAATCTATCTATCAGTCACCATTGCGAAACGTAATTTACTTCAGCAACTAGCTTCATAAGGAGGCTTACTCCCCAAACGAGCAGGACATGTAAATGATCCTTTCACCGGCCCAAAGAAATACATAACAATTAGTTTCTACATCATCATAATTACAATAAATAGACATTAGAATTTATTAAATGAATAAAGTTGTACTGGGATAGTCGAAGAATAAAATACTGTTAAAAATATGTTAATAGGACATAGAATCTTCGTTCTATTTCCAAAATTTATGTACATGATGATTAACTACATAATACTAAACATAAGTGTAATTCATAAGTATTGATTATACAGGGGGTCTTATAGTGACAAAATATAAGATATTTTGTTTGATTTTTATTTTTATTACCTCTACATCTCTATTGAGTTGCACCAACTATGGACACGAGTTTGATAAGCCCCAATTCTAACTTAAAACAGCTGCTACATCGAACAGAGTGGTCAAGCCTATTAAGTGTGTAATTATATATTATGTCTGTAATTGTCAGTAACTACACAGATGTGTCGCATATACATAAATTCCCATTGCGTGTGGTAATGGTACGTTATAATTTTATTTAAGAAAGTGACCTCATATTTTAAAAGATAAGCAAAACTTCCTAACTTATGTTTATTGTAGAAACCTCGCATTTTGGACGGAACAAAACAGTGGGCTTATTACTTGTGTAATACATACTGTATGGACCTAGACATTATACCGTTTTAAATAATGATAAGTAATCAGTCTTGGGAGATTTGATCTGAAATAAGGACGATTTTATTTTTAAATCACTTCCTCATTAACAGACAGTTTAATGTACTAATAAAGCTCATCTGACAAACCCACAACTCGAATTAATTATAAAGCTCTCAGAGGGTTCCTTTGAAATAAGGATGTTCGGATATCAAAGCTGGAATAATCTGTTTACTTTCCTTTCAATGGCCGCTTATTTGACTAGATCTTGTATCTCTTATTGGATGACGACAACGTAGATTGTTTTTAATTTATAGATTTATTTTTAGATGTTATTTAATACATTTACAGGTGTACAAGATTTATACGAGATCTCCCTATTTGTTTTGTTTGCTTTATACAATAACCTGGGGATTATAATTTGTATCAAAGAAACTTATGAGATAGTTGTACATACATATATGATCTATATTACGGTATTTTCAATGTTAATATTCATAGGTGGTTTATCAAAAATAATGCTAATAAAATAAAAACTATATACGATTCAAAGGCATCACAAATACATATGTACCGTACCATCCAATCTCATAGATGCAGATTCACCGAAATTTAGCTCCGTCGATATACCCGATTTTATGTTTCTGAATTATGTGAGCTTATTGGTCTCAAATATAATTAGGCGTTGTTTCACTGGACGCGTAATGTGCTCTAAGTTTTACATTACTGTCCAATAAAGGAGTAATAGTTTTTATTCAATACATTTATGTGTGCGGGCGTTTCTTCATTCTACAATTACCGAAAAAAAAACGACTGAATGATTTAGATTTGTGTAGTATCGTTAACTTTATTCTGGGCATTTAAACAAAATAATTGTGTGCATATAGTTGAATATCAGTCGTGATTTTACTAATCTCTAATTCAATTCGTTAGTATAATTTATCACAGGCTAATTTCGTGATCTGCAACTAGATATTAAAATTCCAATACCATTTTGATGGGTTTATTTCGAGTATCTCGGAGAAAGGCGGGAGGCGGCACGTGCTTGTTGTTCGCTTTGAAAAATTCAAGCTCGCTTTTACTAGCGTTACACTTAAGGCCATAATCTCACAGTATATTGCACAAAAACCAATATTCTATATATGTCTTCCCAATACACTGGCCACAATTAGTTGCTGTTATACTTTTTTTCTAAATAATAGACAATAATAGATTGAGAGCTATAACTACATATATATACTAATATTAAAATTTTCAACTAATAACCATGTTCACCTACGTGTGTATTCCAAAACGGCCGATTATATTCCAACATGGATGGAATGGTCCGCGAAGCTTAAAATGAATTATAATTTTAAAAATTCACATTTCAGCAAATATTTTCATAAGGATTCATATAATATAGAGTAAGGATCTATTTTCGTGAATGTATTAATCAGATGTTTTAATTTTTTCGTTTTCCAATGAGATGAGCGGTTTCACATCACAAGGAAATTGATTTCTACAAAATATTTTAATCAACACGAAATCTCACTAACTTCCACTTGAATAAATAGCACCCTCGCAAAATTGAGTGGATGGGGAAGTATGGTTGCGGAAGTATAGACGGACTCAACAATGCCTTGTCATCAGCATAGCTCAAGTTATTTGCGAATCATTCGTCTACTAAGAAGAGCCTACCGTAGCTGATCACCAATCAACCGATTATCATATAGATTGAAAAGTTTGGCGAAGTTGTTGCTCGCTATTTCACCCCAAGTAAAAATCAAACACATCTTGCCATGTTTTCTCGGTAACCGTACCAGAACTCAAATAATTCTAGTAATACACGAATAAATAAATTTACACTTGGATTTGTTATGCAACCTGCATTTTCTTTTTTAAAAAAAGCTAAAATGTTAAAATATTATATTGGGCTATTGTACGAAACACAGTGGAATATGGAACTTAAGATTAGGATCCAATATATGATAAAACGACGACAGAATTGAAAGCATACAGAATAGGTTTATGAAGTAACTAAATGTGAGTATAAACGTAAACACTATCTAAAACTCTGTTGAAAATGTTCCTCACTGTCTTCCTTTAATTGAGCGACAGGAAATAAAAATATCACATTTCTTCTAAAAATTATTTCCAATTCCATCGTTATCCCTTAAACTCTTACTAAAATCAAGATCGTTATTCCTTTTAGACACACGCGACTCTTTACATATATTTCGACACCACATGTGTAAATCTGAAGATAAAGGTTTTAAGTATCAACTTAATACCTTCATCTTCAACGAGTAAAAGTCATAATTAAACTGATATTTTTAATTCTAACCTGACGCGTTTGAGGAGAATGCTTAGCCAAACCTTTTACTTAGTTTTATTCTCGTTATAATCCATTTTGGTGCTTCTTGTTAGGGGACCGTATTATATATTTTATGATAAACTAGCTTTGTCCCGCGGCTATGTCCGCGTGAATGTCGGTTTTCCGTTATATAGAAAATCCCGAAACAATCACATATTTATATTAAAAGCCCATAAACCACTTTTACTTGAGCTCTTATACCTTAACGGCAACTACTAAAACAGGGATCAAGCTGTATCTTCATTTCTACTGGATCAGTTATGATGAAACATGCTGCAGTATTTAAATCGGAATAGTATCTTTAAGACTGTAATAGTCTGACCAAAATCTACTCGCTAGTTTTTGCGTGTATCTCGAACAAACTAACAAACATCGACAGATTTGAAAGCCCTTAATTATTCGATCTGAGTAGTTTGTTTTTTAATATTTTTGATTTTCTGAAAATACGGCATTTAACAATTTTATAATAGTATAGATGTTAACATTATTAGGTGGCAACTTGGTTTATGCATATAGTTTAATATAATATATACTAAATTTATGGAAAAAGACATTGTTTTACTGTATAATATGTTGAAAATGTTGTTGCTTTTTTTTTCAATAAATAAACAAAATAAAAAAATTCAGATTTATATTATTGATACCCAAAGTGGCCTATATCGACCCCCAGGGGTCGACGAGGACCTGCAAGGAGTCCATGCCAACTCTCAAAAGCACATTTGAGGTTAATAAATTTACAAAAAAATTATATTAACTACGCTTTGGGGGTCTACCCAGAAGTGAAAAACATCACAAGTGATCTACAAAACAAAAAAAATTGAGGACCTCTGATTTAGATAATTCTGTTAGGATAAGAAAACACTAATAAATATATATATATATCTGTTTATTTTTATAATAAAAATTGAACAATAGCTTGAGACAAAGAATCGCCTTATCTGTCTATCATTCAGATTAAAATACAAATTGGGCATCATACTCGTAGTTAGAGACATGTATATACCTACATGTTTGCCAAAGACACTATTCAGAGGTTTCGTTACAAATAACCGTTATCGTATTGATTAAATTAAAAATATAATTAAAAATATATAATAAGTACTATTAAATATTCTATATTATAATAAGTACTATTAAATCTTCTCTTTGAAAACTTTGTGTGCACCTACTCCCCAAGTTTCTCCTCCAAATGCATCAAAAAAGTAATTTATTTAATATTTCAAATTATTTTAATTTTTAAATTTTTAATTTTCGAGACGCCGGTCGATGTGGTTGACGAGATATACTACAAAACTTTAACTTTTTTTATTTGTATTTTGCTTTTGTTTTATAATCAAACAGTATACAAGATGTAGCGGTGAGAGATATTCTTGCTTATATGATCCAAAGGCGCATCCTCTATATAAGCCGCAGAGCTCTGAAAACTACACTACAAGGCTAGGTTTCGCTATGTTACAAATACGAGACTTATGATCGCTGCCTAGCTTATCAGTTAATTAACTTCTCTTATCAGTTTCATATTAATTAAAAATAATTATTAGAAATTATCATAGAGACATTCGCTCACAAAGTCGTGCGATAATATTAAGGTGCATCATCGTTAATAAACTACACAATGACACTACTGAGGCTGATCGCACATCACAGCGCACCCATCCCTCGGCCGGTTCTCTCAACACCCTCGGCAAGGGATCGTATAAAGCGGTTATCATGCTGGCACTACATCGCGATTTACAAATATGTATTCAATTACCGTGAGTTCCTGGAGATTTTTTTTTTGATTGTAAAATTAAAAACTTTCTTTTATATAAAAATATGGCTTCCGATGGTTAGTGATAGATTCTTTGATCAGCGTTTCAATCATTAATATGTTATTTAATTATAATAATTAAATATTTTCTCTTACGATCCGATTTTTATTATTAATGTTGAATCTATACACTTTTATAAAGTACATTTATTTACTGATAATATAACAACGAACGTAAATATAACATGATATCAAACTAAGTACAGAAAGTTTGATACGTAACAAGTATCTCCTTAAAAGTTTCCTAAATCGATAAGTTGCTATAAACTATTCAGTATAAGTACATGTAAGTACGTGTTTATAAAATTGCTGTGGAGCGTTTCGATCAATAATTTCCTACTTTTGTACATCGTTCAAAAGTTTTTCATCACCCGCTTGGTAAATCTGCTGATTGTCCCCGAGTTTAATTAAATGTTTGCATAAGTACTATTATTATTTATCGAGCAGAGTAGATTGAACAGTACGGCGGATTCTGGCCACACGAGCCGGCATTAATAAACCTAGGAGGAAGAGGATGTCATTTCAGCACCCACTTGGGTAAATATGTTGTCTCGGGTGTAACAAATTATTTACATAATAGGTATTATTTGTCCGTAAAAATAGTAGAAAAAGTTGAGCTATATATACTTATAAATAGGTATGTACATACATAGGTACGTACGGCTTGTACTCTGTGTAAAAATTATCCGGGATGTAACATTAAAATGATGCTCGCAAAATGTTGTGTAATCTTCGCTTTTTTAAAGATGCAGTTTTATTATTCATACATGCGTTTCCTCTCCGATTTTTGCAAAAGGAAAATGTGTTTGCCAAAGAGTTCGTTTGAATTTTTTGTTTCAAACGAAATTTCGTATGTTGTGTCGCTATAACATATGGCGAATCGCGTATGTTAAAAACACAGACGTACGAATGGTTTAAAATCTTTAGAAAAAGCGAAAGGCGATATTTTTTTGAGTATGAATTATTTATCTATTTTATTTTTTCAGATAGTATGAACTATGAATAGAATGAGCTGTATATAGCTACCATGAAACAAGTATACACAAATAAGTTTCAATAAATATGCATTTGTTTAAACATCATGTATGTTTAAATTAAACTAAAATACACTGTACACATACTGTACATTATGCAATCTGTTAGTAAACGTTGCCTCGATTTGAATAATTGAGGTGTTTGTTGTTTGCCTAACGAGGCGACGTGTGGTGTAGCATCATAGCTAGGAATTAACGCATTCGGCGTTTATTACAACTGTTTGCATAATTGATAGGTGGAGTACTTGTCAACGTATGACAACGATTTCAGATATCGATATCATCGTCCATTTTGCTGGCCTATAGTTAAGTTGTTCACAATAATCCACGCTAATTACAGTAATATAATGAAAGCGAATGCGCATTTGTTTATCTGCTTATTACGTATTCACATTTCATGATATTGTTTCACTTCTTTACGAAAAATCTATCTTTTAAACCCATCCAGAACACTCACTCCCCCACCCCTGTCTAATAATCTAAAATTGCTCTGTTCTCAAAGTAGAGTCAAATATGTATACTTGAAATAGATTGTCTAACTTTGAAACAGAGGTCAGTCGTCGAATCTGAATTTGATTCAAAGCAATGCTTCAAGACTAAGTACTTAATTAGTCCAAGAGCTACTGATGACCTACAGATCCTGTTACACATACATGGGCATTCATAAAAAAAAACTATAGACTTCATAAAAATTCAAAGTAACCGAACTATGGAAAGATCTACCTTGGAGTTTCTTTGCGAAACAGGATCCGAAATCAGCAGATCCGTACAACCAGAACAGCTGTTCAAAGGGTTGCAAGGCCGAAGTGGCCATGACAGATTTGTGGATGAAAGTGAACACGATAACATTTAGACAGGACTGTTTTTCTGACTGACTTTCAATGACAAGTTAAAAATAAAAAAAACAGTACCTAATGCTCTAGAGCGGGGGCGTTTTATAGCATAATAGCTATTTCATGAAAATAGTGCCCGTTATCGGTCTATTTGATATGATCTGATATCTAATTAGTAACTAAGGTTCAGTACGCGTTGATGTATTTCATTCTTCTTTAATAACAACATGCGACATGATTACGCTGAAATTCCAATTTGTCACAGGAACATGTGGAACGTGTGGCGTACCGTTCTAGAAGAGAATGAGAAACTCGCGCGGGCCAGGCTTGCTGCAGTCGAGATTTTTCAGCAGCAGATTGCAGATGAAGCCAAATTACTGAGACAGCACAAACTTAATGTTGCTAAAAAGGTACTTATCAATTTTTTTATACCTACTCCGTAACGTTATCAATTATTAACCACAAAGCACGGATTGCGTTTTAATAGAGTTTAATCTTACTCATGTTTGTTTCCATATAAATGAAGAATAAGCATATCCTAAGGGTGTCTACATATTAGATAAACAGTTTGCTTTCAGTTAGAAGCTATTTTGAGTAGAGTATTCACACAACGCACACGGTCCGGGCGTCTGTGTTACGCGTGCAATTGTTTCATTCGGCGGCGGTACGCACGCGAACATTGAGTTTACTTTCGTTTCGCCAACCAAATATCCATATGCTTATCAACACTTACCGGCTACGTACATAATATTATTATTTTTCCTAAAATACGTTATTAATTCTTATACTAGTACCATTATTTATTCTCTATGTCTACCATAGTAATGTTCCGACCAAGTCGAAATAATGTTGTATGACTCCAAGTCGAATTCAGATATCAGATTGCCAGCTGACGTCATTTTCGCAAGCCGCCACTGTCCCTGCAACAACCTTTCACTATGGTTATTTTCGAAACGCATTGTAAATCTTTGATAATAATTGTAATCGTATACCAGTGCACCGATTCACTGGCGCAAGCGCACAAGGAACTGCAAATGACCGTGTCGGACGTGGACAAGACTAAGAAGCTGTATTTTGATGAAGAACACACCGCCCATGACGTCAGAGATAAGGCTAAAGATATAGAGGAGAAGTGAGTATACATGCAAAGATAAACACAAACCAGGTTAACATAATTTAATGCTCTTTATTAACGCTTGCCATTTCTCACATATATACGTATGTTCATCATGTATATAATATCACAATATTTATCAGTATTAGGAAACCCCTCAGTTTATTTCTAGTATCGAGATATATTAAGTAAAAAAAAGGTAACTTAGAGGACTTTGTAGTACTTTTCTGAATATACTTGGCTTAATTTAAAGCAGTTTTCCGCTGCAGCCACAATCAGAACAAAAAAAAACTCTTTCTGCATATCATCATCATCCCCAGTCCATATTGTCCCCATTACAGGGGCCTGTACCTCCCCTGATCAGGGAGGGGATTATGCCGTAGTCTACCACGCTAGCCTACTGCGGGTTGTTTTTTTTGTTTCAAATACACGTTGCCAATTCAAGACTCAAAAACTAGTCTTACATGAATGAATATCCCTTATTAAAGCCAATTTTGAAAATATAAATTAATTAGTTCTCGCACGCACCATAGTAGGTGTTTTTGTAAGTCCTATACCATTCGTCAGATTGCGATGAAACTTTGGTAAGTTATTATAAGCACGCCCGGGAAGGTTCCTGGGTTAGTCAAAACATTACGCGAGCAGCCGCGGGCAAAAGTAAGTACCTAACCTATCGAGTTCAGTCGTTCGAATGCTTGAGTAATACTTAAGTGACCCACGAACTAACATTAATTTGTATGGTCATGTATATATCATATGATGCATGCTAACATTGAAACGGTGAAATATGATTTCTTTTAGTAAGCATGCATTCAATGTTGTGAAGGTTGATCTTGTGAAGATGATTTTCGCGAGATTATAACTAAACTGTCTTTAAACCGTGCTTCTTTGAAAAAAATTCTGGTTCTCTTAAATATTTTGGTCAGTGATTTATAATAATCACATTATGGCCCGGAAGATTATAATAGTTGCCCATAGGTCCGCGGTTATAAATGATGTCCCTTGAGGGACGCAAAATATAATTTTAAATATTTCATTTTAAAGATTAACAAAAAAGTTTGTAGAAGACAGAGAATCGCGAAGAATATATAGCGGACCTACCAAATACCGAATATAACGCACTAACATGTTATCTTCTTGACGATATATTAAATAGGATTCAAAGATTTCGACTCCAAGTTACTTCTTTAAATAGCGATTTGATATTTATTGCGCGTTCGTAGCACTCTGGTATAAAACGTCCTTCTTATAATAATTCCACGTGGGTGGCGAAGTATTTATTTGCGGATTAATTCCTTGAGTTGTGCTAACAATTTCAAATTTATATTTTGCTTTATTTTATATAAGATACTATAAGTAATAAATAGCTGTATTTTGTTAAACTCTAGGTACATTTCAATAGTGTAAGATGACAATTAAAATAAAAAAGAACAATAAGCTCCACTGAAATTTACTGAATAATCATTGCCCAATAAAAAAAATCAAAAAAAAAAACACTTAATTTGTCATTTTAATTACATTTTTGAACTCGCTTATTGTAACAATCTTTGGACGAAGTGAACATAGTTTTTACCTATCTGAACTGAAATGGCAGTACTAGATGATACTATTCCGTCCCAAACTATGTTTAAAGTCTATCTAGAAGTGATTACAGTAGCGACTGGACGTCGCATAAAGCATTGTTTATCAATTTTAATTCCTTTAGAGAGTCTGAAGCGGCCCTAAACTTGTGTTTGGCAGCAATTGTTTCATAATTCCTCTTTCCGTTTAGGCTGAAAAAGAAGAAGGGATCCTTTTTCCAGTCTATCACGTCACTTCAAAAGAATAGTGCAAAAGTATCATCTCGTCGTGACCAGCTCGAGGAAAAGTCTACCGGCGCCAGGAATGACTACCTGCTTAGCATCGCAGCGGCTAACGCTCACCAGGTTACATAAATTAAGAACGTCCTAAACCACTAGCTTAAGTGATTTGTTTCATTTCTAAATATTGAAAATTTTAAAAATTCTAATCACATAATTGTCTCTCTCTCTCTCTCTCTCTCTCTAGTATGTTTGTATTAACAAAGCTAAATATAGTTGATGGGTTATTTTCGCTATCAATGTTTTATTGAACTATTAAAAGTACTAACTTTAAACAAATACATAGATTGTTTTATCATCTTAGAACCGCTACTTCCTCGTGGAGCTCCAAACTTGCATGCAAACTATGGAGTCGGCGGTATACGAAAAGGTGTCCGAATTCCTGACATTGATGGGTCGTACGGAGCTTCTTACCTGCTCCGCTACTCAGCACTCATTCGGCAAGATTCGCGATCAAGCGCAACAACTAACTCGAGAATACAACCTGCAGTGCCTCTATCTTTACTATCCAGTACTGAAGCAACATATTCAAGTATGTATCTTTATAATTATATAATATTGTTCTTTCTTTTATAATTAACTAATCGGTCATTTTTGGGTTTTCTGTGTGAAATTATAGGTAGTATTGATCTGAAAACATTTTATTTAGACACAAGATTATTATGATTCATCATCATCGTTCTCAGCCCATATTCATACCCACTGCAGGGGTATGAATCTCCCCTGATCAGAAGGGGGATTAAGCTGTAGTCCTCCACAATAACCTCGTGTGGGTCGGTATACTTCACACCAATACAGGTCTCCTCTCAATTTTCTTTATCCGTTGAGTAGATTAGATGGCATAAGTGTTATTCATATAATATCATATATTTAAAAAATAAAATTTTATCTAAAAAATATCCAACCGAAAAAGAAGTCTATATTCAGAACAAGATTCGCAGTAAATCGGTTCGGCGCAAGCGCGAGACGTAGCGCTGTTATCCATTTTCAGCATAGCCGTGGGCGCGATAGCGAAAGCCACGCGAGAGCTCAGACCTCAGTACCCTTCGAGCTCCTTTCGACATAGGTTGATCGTATTGGGTATATAATCCGTGTACCAGTTGTTATAAACGGCATTTAAAAAAATTAAATAATACTAAGTGTTCAATTACATTTTAATTATTAGAAAATTAAAAAAAGAGAAATGGATAATATGGTAAGTCATCCATACTTTTTATGATTAATAAGTACAGAAGTTAAGACTTAGAGAACTTGTTTAATTATATAAGTTTAATTTATGCACCCACAGATGTTCAGATGTTCGTTCTTTGCAAACTCATTATATTTTTATATAAAACTTTTTTATTGTATGATTTTTTTACTATAAATTTTGTGAAATTTTCCTTTATTTTTTTGATAATTTCAAAGTTTATTTTTGTTGACTTTTAATTTAAAGAATTATATACCCGTACAGTAAAATTAACTTCATTGGCATATAGTGCATCCTTGAAAAAAAAAGAAAAAGCCCTACTTTTACTACTTTTTAATTAATCTAAAGAAAAGAACTATACATTCATTTTGAGGAGAATACATTTAAATTAGAAAAATTGTAATTTTAAAAAGTTAAATAACACGCATTTTATACACACACACACACACACACACATATATATATATATATATATATATATATATATATATGTATGTATATATATATATAATTAAAAAGCAACACACGTTCTTTTAGCTTAAAATTTATTTTTTTGTCAATTCATTCAGACTGTTTTTGTTCATATTTTTAAGCGTGTTCTCTTTTTGTTTTCTTTTTTATTAAACTATTGTTTATTTTTTCAATTCTATCTAGTTTTTCTAGTTCTATGTTTATGTAGTATCAGCATTTCTAAATATGGATGCAAAATCGGTTCTTCATTTCAAGTTATTCAGACGTCTAGACGACGTGGGTGAAACTGTAATTGAAAGATTCAATTACATAGTCTCATCATATCAGCCCACTGACGTCCTCTGCTGGTCATAAGCCTCCTCTACTGAGTGCTATACTGAGCGGCTATGAGCTGTCTGCGTCCATCGCTTGCCCGCAACCTTCACCAGGTCATTGGTCGATCTAGTCGGGGGTCTACCCGCATTACGCTTTCCAGTTCGAGGTTGCCACTCCAGCACTTTAAGACCCCAACATCCATCGGTTCTGCGAGCTATGTGTCCCGCCCACTGCCACTTTAGTTTTGCAGTACTTTAAACTACGTCGACGACTCTAGTTCTCCTGTGGATTATCTCATTCGGACCATGTTTTGCAGGAAAATTCCGAGCATAGCTCTTTCCATTGCTCGCTGCGTGACCTTGAGATTTCTTATGAGGCCCATAGTCAGTGGCCATATTTCAGATCCATAGGTCATCACCGGCAACACGCACTGATTGAATACCTTAGTCTTAAGGCATTGCGGTATTTTTGACGAGAAGATGTCACGCAGTTTCCAGAACGCTGTTCACCGAGTTGGATTCGACGACTGACCTTTTTCTTGGAGTTTGATTTACCTAGCTTGTCTTAAATGCGTGGATATTAATTTATTGTGGAAATTAAATTATTGATGTATGTATAAAATCAAAATGATTACAAAGATCGAGTCTCCTCTAGAGAATCAGTCGTATGCAATTAGAGTTCGTCTTTTAACATTTTGAAATGCTTTCCCTTTGAGCCAAACCTGTAGAGTAAGCTGTGCTTACTACAGTCAGACGTTTGTTGGGCAAATCATACTGATAATTAACAATTAGAGCCTCATTAGCTCCGTGTATTGGGAGACACATAAAATTCTCGACTGGCCCCGAATATTATACAACTTTAGCACAGAGACAGAAATAGATATAATAACTTGTAAGGATTTAAGAGTTGCCGGACGCTGATGAATTTAGTGTATAAGACATCTCTTGGGGGTTAAGTCTTTATGAAGGAGTTTTGGTGGCGATTGACGCATCATCTACAAATATGTTTTAGTGTTTCGGTTTATTGTGATGTTTAATATATAAATTGGGTTAACTTTGTTTATCAGTAGTCAATAATCGTGAACGATATTGAAACATTGGAATAAAAGTGTGGCTGACCATCAATGAAAAGTGACCGTATTTTTTAAAGGCAATAAATAGGCCTGTGGGAATTTTCTCTCGTCAAAGTTGTATTCATCGGATTGACTTCAAAACTCCCAAGAAGCAATAAAATGTTAGACACCGATATGTTATTGTTAACTTAAAAAATATTATATGACTTCAAAAATATAGTCATAATAAATTTAATAGTAATAATAAATAAATAAAAAAACATCTAGGGCTAAGTAAACCGTGTTAGCCGCGTTGTACTTTTGCGTGGTATATGTATATTATAATATTACTATGACTAGTCGCCACGCTGCATTTTCAAACAACTTTATTGAGGTTATGAAACATAGAGAAATGATCCGCTGCGATACCTAAAAGCCTTACGGACCCTAAGCACCTGGTTGTATTTTTACAAAGCTTCCATCAATACACCACGATAGTAGTGACATGGCTAGGAAAAGCCACTACCCTGCCCACTCGCGTACATTTTTATTCATTCGAGCATCATCCCGACCCAAATCATGTTCTGTTGCCATTGCAAGACATGTCGTTGTACGCTGAATCCTAGCAACACCCGAGATTAATAAAAAAATATGAATGAAAATAAATTGTGATTAAAGTATATTTAAAACATAGTGCAGATTGTTTAAAAATGTGATTATATCAGTTATAATGTGATTGTCTTTGCTGAAATGTATAGAAATATACCCACTGACGGCGAGGTACTTATCTCCATCTTAGTGAAGTATAAGTACTGCGCCATGTGCTGTATGGATTATTCAAACCTCTCAATGGATTCTAAAGTTTTCGATGAGACTGGATGCAAGCGCCTATCGCTGAAACGCCGTTTTGCTGACTAATTTAGCGCTTAAATATCATATTAGAACCTTGTAGCTGCTTAGCAATAACACTTAAATGAGTGATTTTTTAAATCTTCGGAACTTGTCTAACTACACTTTCGGAGCTACAGAACCAGTCATATATAAATAATATAAAATAAAAACACGTCATAAACAGAAACAATGTACGCAAGTAGCATGAAAGTAGGATGGTAAATAAGTCGCGGTATTTTACGTCTAAATAGAATCAATGTACACAAGTAGCATGAAATAGGATGATAAAT
>WUAW01007232.1:4477-20553 GCA_017165845.1 Thaumetopoea pityocampa | reverse complement strand
CACGCTGGAATTCTAAATACCAGCGTTCGACAGTCCGCAGACATGGGGCTTCATCACTGAACACAGCTCTTCAAAACACTGAAGCCGTGTCAGGCCTCTTCTAAAGTCGTAGAAAATTATTGCACGAACATTTTCCTTAGATAGATCCATTTTCATACGTAACCTGACAGATTCCAATCGACGCTGTGACTAAACAATAGCATTAATCCTAATATTTTCATCTGTTTTGAGATTCAAAATTTAAACACATTCGAATATAGAACAGTTCCAAATTCAAAATTGCCGGGAAATATGGATACGACAGAACTTAAAAGGCATGCCTAGTATTATAAAATTATTTGGAATTCCACCCGGAATAAATGATAATAGCACAACAAAGATGAAATAGTAAATTTGCAATTTTTTCCTTGTAATGCTGAGTAATACTTGTAGACTTTTCCGTTTCGCTATTAGATTTCGCAATACTGTTGAATTTGTTTGTAAAGGTTTCTCGTCTATTATCATAATGCCTACTAGCGCGTAAAAATTCATCAAACATTAAAACGTATTCTAAATCGGTCGAGACAGCAGTTACACGTTTGGTGCTGACTATCGCATTGGGATCTAAGCCGTTTTGAATTTCGTAGTCATTTTTAGCTTTCTGTTAAAATTGTTTTGTCAATCGTGCATTTGAAATAATATAGTATATATATGCAGCTATATGCAGATCAAAGCGTCAGCTCAAAGGTACATTATTCAATTTCTATTAAAATGTAATATAGGGAATATTAATTCAAAATTTCTACAGTCAGTTATAAATTAGCTGCATTATCGGACAGTATTTGTTTGGGTAAATTTCAATCAACGATAAAATGTCGCAGACTCATAAACATTCTTCACACATATCCAAGCGTATTTCTAATGACGACTCTGATAAATCCTTTTATAATTTAAATTCCGTTTAACGTATTAATTTTCTCATTTCGTGACTGCAGTACTGGATTTATTTATTTGAACTCCGAAGTTAATTTTTATGCGTACATTAAATTAGTTAATCTCGTGAAATTATTATATTAGATATTTACGAGATGGCATTCATGTAACGCGTCTCATTTTGAGATTGTGAGTATGGGAACGCTCATTAATTACGTTGCTATTTTTGTTAAATCCTGCGATTCACTGTCGTCTCGTCATTTATGTTTAAGATAGCAGAGTAAAGTGTTGAGAAAAAAGAGACGCACACAATGCAAGACGCAACAGGCGGCACTTTACAAAAGTACACGATCTGAAACAATGTGGCCTCTACACGCCACAATCCCGTCCCTCAGCGGAATAAGAAGAAGCCTTAGCTTTTCGCTTCTCCTACTCAATTCCGATAGCTCATCTTGGAGACAACATCATAACATCTAACAAGTTACCGATCGTTTGCAAATAATTCTAGGTTTCCGGTGAACTTTCTTTCTCCAAGACCTTTAGTCGGTACTGCGATAAATATCATTTCCTCTAGGATAACGATAAAAGCAATTACAGATAATTATGGATTTGTGTTACGTTTACTTGTTTCTGATATGGTCGCTCAGTTTGCTTCTCAATACGGCTTGACTCATCATCTGCTGGATAATTTGGTGTTTCAGTACCCTCCCTCTGTTTAATAAAAGTCACTGTTTCCGCTACGTTGACCATGACATGTATGATAAATAATTAATTCCTGTTAACAGATATATGCGTAGAAAAATTAGTATTACTATATAATTACTCTCGTACCATAATTGTGGTAACGGATCGCCGAATGAGAATGAACGGAGATCAGACTATATCTTCTGTTCTATTTGACTAATTTTAATGTAATGTGCTGCAATATTTAATTTGGAATAAACCTTTTAAGACTGAAATAGTGTAACCAAAATCTACCCGCGGTTTTTTGAGTGAAGTTTGAATAAACAAACAAATATACCTGAAGAAAAAATATGGTTTCGGTTTCAGAACTCTTAATTAACCGATTGATTTTTTGAAACATTTTTAATGTACAATAATATTTTACTATATGTACCGTCAAAACCGAATATGCATTGTTTCACGAAATGTCGGTTCGAAAAGTCTATCAAACACAGCTGATTCAATTTTGGCACGGTCCTTAAACGACGTAACCAATACAATTTAACAAAATTTAAGTTACGATAATCGACCGTATGAAACAATCTTCACTGATTTAATATCACTATCAACTTCATTAACGTTTACAGTTGGAATAAAATGCTCTCGAGTGACGCCAATCACATTATACATACAAAAAGTTTCAGTTGATGTTTGGTGAAGCAACAAGAAATATTGAACACGTCATAAATTTCTTTCAGGTAGTATTACTGACACATATCACGATCTATAAATTTTCTTTTGTAGTAAAACGTTTTCCTTTATTAATTTTTCGGAATGTTCTTTTTTTTTATAATTTCAAGTCGAATGCTTTTATAATTTGTACGATTTAATAATCATACGATCACATAAACAGCCACTGACCGTACAGAAAATTAATTCCTTGACCAATATTTCTTTATATAGTAACAAGAGAAATGATCTGCCAACGAAGATCTCACATTTATATTCCAATTCTAATTTTTTGCTTCAGGAATTTTTCTCAAGTGTCACGATGCAGCAAATAAATATTGGTCCGTGAATTGGAAAAATGAATCGATCTCGCTCTTATATAGTTGAAATCCAAAATTTTATCTCTTTCACCCTAATAGCCGGCTGACAAACATGTATCAGCGGTTAATAGGTGCGTTCACGCAGCTGTTGCGAACAAATCAGCTCGGATATAGCTGACACTGTCAAAAAGCTAACACTGCGCCGTGTGTGGCAAGCAACGAGCGATTGTACCGTGATGTCGGCAACTGATCTTTGTTGTAATCAAGAACATTATTTAATTTTAGTAATACGATATGAGTATCGTATTATTCTGAAGTAAGCTTTATAGCTTATATAAGAATTGTAATGTAATCTATACAAAATTGTTAAATGTAATATAATGTAATATAGTTTATATAAAATTGTTAAATGTCAAATTTTCAAGAATCAAAAATATTAATAACAAACTACTCAGATCGACTAATTAAGGGCTTTTGAAACCGAGCATCACGCAAAAAATAGCTGGTAGATTTTAGTTACAGTCTTAAAGGCACTATTCCGACTTAAATACTGCGGTGCGTTTTCAAAATCGGTCCAGTAGAATTGAAGATACAGCTTGATTTCTGGTTTAGTAGCCGCCGTTAAAGTACAAGAGTTTAAGTTAAAGTAGTTGTACGGCTTTTCATATAAATTGGGAATGTTTTGGGATTTCCTATGTAGCGAAAAACCGACATTAACGCGGGCGGAGCCGCGGGCAAAAACTAGTTAAATATAGTTTTCATAGTGGACATTATATAACGGTTGATATTGATTTGTGGAAAAAAAATGTCTAGTCACAAGTTCTTATTTCAAAAAATAATTTGTATTTGTTTATTTCTTCTGAACTTACCGCTAAATTTCGTTATGACGATTGATTGACGATGATTGTAGTTTTGTTCACGAGTACTGAATGTTTTGCGCGTTACGCTTGTTGCTCGCGCCGCTCCGTTACAAGCAGAGACATTACGAGGAGGGTCGACTCGCCGTTCATTCAAGATTGGAGAAAGCATCCTACGAATTTAAAAATAGATATAGTACAATATTTATTGGCCATCGCTTTGAGATTCAATTTAATATTAAGATTGGAAAATATAGTACACAGGACTGAGTTAGTGTTTATCGCAAACAAGTAAAAGTCATTGGCCTAAACTAACCTAACGAATTTAATATGTCATTTGAAAATTACTGCAGCAACCCACCAAAGTAATTTTCCATCATTTTCATCAGTAATGCATCTATTGTCCCACTGCAGGGCACGGTTCCCTATCAGAATGAGAGGGGTTAGGCTATTATAGTCCACTACGTCGGCCCAAAGGGGATTGGCAAATTTCTCACACCGTCGAGAAAATCTCACAGGCATGAAAATTTCCTCAGCATGTTTTCCTTCACCGTTTGAAGTGAGTAATAATTATTATTATCAGCACATAATTTCGAGAAGACAGTAGTACGTGACGGACTCGAAATCTAAGACTCGGTCACACCTTAGTGTGACCGAGTCTTAGATTTCGAGTAGTAGTAGGCTAGCACTGCTATAGGAACCTTACATTATGGAAATTAAAGTCATTTGTGCAATTAAAAACGAAAAGCTTTTTTACCATATTTATTTATTTATTTTTTACCTGACTACAAACCCACCTATGGTAAGTAGCGATGTAACCAGCGGTGGTAAATGTACTAGATTAATAAAAACATATTCACTCGTGTCTTAAAGATACATTATAATCGCTATTTAAAATAATCATTTTACAGTGGTGCAAGGAAAATTTCGTCAGTAGGTCAATGTGAAGAGAATCTGTGATGTGATTTGTAGATTGGAACCAAATCTATTGTTAATGCTAGACTAAAACTTTCGGGGAGCATTTTAATTTTCTTTGATTTAACACTTTTTGAAGGAGTCCTGCGTTTACTTTTATATAATGGATTGATAAATAGTATATCCATAAAGAAAATAATGACGACATAATAATAGCGTCACTACTACGTCTACCCGCGGGTGCTATGAGGACCAGCTGAGGAATGTACACGCGTAATAGGCAGCAGCTTTCTCTTGTCATTCAGTCAGTCAGTCAGTCAGTAAATCTACTGCGATCCCCAGAACGCCTGCCAAACGTGGAGATTATGGCAAATCCCTTCTTCTAGAAGCAGTTTCATGTCCAACAGTGGACTACCACGGGCTGATGACAGTTCGACCCGGTCCCGCACCACTGCATTATTTCAAACGTATGTACGGTATACATTGTAGAGACCAATGTATTCAACGGAGAAGGAAAACTTCGTGAGGAAACCTGCATGCCCGCATGGTTGTGTGAAGTCTACCAACCCGCGCCAGGCCAGCGTAGTAGACTACAGTCTAATTCCCCTTCTTATAAGAGGAGCGAGAACGACAATGCACTGGGGGATGATTAAAAAAAAATTGAATCAAGTATCATCGGATGATCTTTTCTAAAAAAGAATAAAACTCAGAAAAATCACATGTTTGTTTTGGTAATGAGCAGCAAAGTTATCCCATATTTCAATGAACATATTATGAGTTGATGTTAGACAGAGACATACGTATACGTTGTGAGAATTATATAAGAGCAGTAGCAGTAGCAGCGTTTCCCTGCGTGATCGAATCAGAAATGAAGAGATCCGTAGACGAACAAGAGTAACTGACATAGCGCAGCGTATTAGTAGGCTGAAGTGGCAATGAACAGGGCATATAGAACAAACAAACGATGGCCGTTGGGGCCACAAGGTGTTGGAGTGGCGGCCACGAACTGGAAAGCGAAGCGTGGGTAGGCCTTACACAAGGTGGACTGACGACCTGGTTAGGGTTGCGGGAGGCCGCTGGATAAGGGCAGCGCAAAAACGATCTTTCTGGAAATCCTTGGGGGAGGCCTATGTTCAGCAGTGCATGTCTTTGGGCTGAAATGATGATGATGATGATGAGTCGCAACAAAAAACTGGTATTAAGGTGTTGGACTGTCGGTCATAATTATTTGCAACTAGCTTTTACCTGCGGCTCCGTCCGCGTGAATATCGGTTCTCCGTTACATGAGAAATCCCGCCACAATCATAGATTTTTATAAAAAGCCATAAAATAACTTTTACTTGAGCTCTGGTACCTTAATGGCGGCTATTAAAACAGGGATCAAGCTGTAGTTTCAATTCTACTGTACCGATTTCTATGAAACATACCGCAGTGTTTAAGACGGAATAGTACCTTTAAGACTGTAATGGTTTACTAAAATCTGCCATCTGATTTTGGCGTGAAACTTGAACAAACATACATAGACGGATTTGGCTTCAGAAGCCCTTGATTAGTCGATCTGAGTAGTTAATTTTTAAATATATTTGATTTTAAAAAATTGACACTTGAGAATTTTATAATAGATAGATGAAGTTTAGTGAATCCAACAAAACAGTCTTATTTTCCTCTAGGATATTTTCTTTATGGGTTAGGATTTTTGTGAGAGGTATGCCGCATCGCGGTACACTTGTACAATACAAATGAAGCTAATAACTCTTGTTTGTTCAGGAGCTGTCCATTCACGCGGTGTCCAGCCATGAATTGTTGAAGATCAAAAACGAATCCGCTTATTCGTTGGCGCCAACTTCGAGCATTTGTTCAGTCAGCTTACACCAACCAGGTCAGTAAATTCAAACACTGCTTACTTAATTTTAGAACTTTTAATATGGTTTTGAAATAGGACTCTATTACTACGTAATCTACTGAATCTAATACTAAATTTATAAATGTATTCTATTTTATTCTGATTTCAAATTCAGAAGTAGCCAGCACCAAAGAAAAAAATAAATAAGCAAAACTGTCACAATAATTATTTGTAAAAAGTACTTTTTGATGATAAAATTTGGGAAACAATGGTACGTCTTATTTGGCGAGCATAGCATATTGGAATACGGAGTAAGTGAAATTTTAAAAGAAATTTAGTACATTAAGATTACACGCCCTAATACGTGAATTTTTATATTGCGTGTCTTGGTAATGTGTAAAATGAGGAAAAAACTTTAAAAAAGTGAGTAATAATCATCATCATCATCATCCCCAGTACATATACATCCCCACTAATACCACAGGGATTAGGTCGTAGTCTACCACGCTGGCCTAGTGCGGGTTCGTAGACTTGACATAGAGTATTAAAAAATAATCATAATTTGTAATTGTTCTTTTTAATGTTGTTTGGGATAAAACTGTGAGTTAAGTAATGTTATTTTAATTGCTGGTATATAGTAAACTATATAACGGAATATTATTTATTTCATAATTTGTGAATTTCTAACAAATAAGTACACAGTATAAAATATTGACCGGTCAAGTAATATCCGTAATTAGGCTACAAATAATATTATCACCATCGTCATTATCAGTTCGTGGCAGTCCACGGCTGGGTGTAGGCCTCTCCCAAGGCGCGCCACTTAGCCCGATCTTCGGCTGCACATTTCCAATAACTGTCAGCAGCTTTCCGCAGATCGTCGCTCCATCTAGCCGAGGGGCGTCCCACACTACGTTTGTCCAAACGCGGTCTCCACTGCAGAACCCGCATGCTTCAAAGAATGTCGGTTCTACGACAAATGTAACCAGCCCACTGCCACTGCAGCTTGCATATTCGAGTGGCTATGTCGGTAACCTTAGTCCTCTGTCGGATGGCCTCATTTCCCATTTTAACCAACAGGGAAACTTCAAGCATTGTCTTCTCCATAGCACTCTGACCAACTTTGAATTTGTGGACTACTCGCACGTTTGATTCCACGTTTCGGCACCGTATGTCATGACGGGTATAACGCACTTGTTAAAGAAAGTCTTTTGTCTTTAGGGTTTGCGGTACAAATAATATGGGACTTTTTAATTGAAATTCTTCTGTTGTAAATAAACCGTAATATTAGAATTAAATCATGTTTTATCGTTAAGTCGGTTTCATTCAAAACTATAATGATACCATTGTTTAGATTTAGATGTGTATAATAACTTGAATTACTCAAAAATTAGAAATAACCTTGAGAGTTCCGAAAATAATTTCTATGAACTTATTAATAAATACGAGTATAGAATATAATCATTAGTGCATCTTTTTTAATGAATCATTATTATAAAGGTAGGGTACGTTTGTGTCAGTATATATACATATATGTGTATTTGTATATATTATAGTATTTTTATTTTATTATAATATGCATTCAAGGATTGTCTGGAAGAGATTGTATATTTCTATAAGACCGCCCAATCTAAATTTTTTATTTCTATTACGTTTGTAACATTTTTTTCTCCTCTTTTTGTGCAATAAAGAGTACTTCTATTCTATAATTATTTTCCCGTCTACGCCTGACAATGCCCTACTGTGTCGTGTAGGTACGATCACGCTGTTCAACTAACCAAAGTAACCGACACATAACGCTTTACGCTTACCGAACGCTTAAACCGTTTGCTGTGTTGGCACGGTCTTAGGAATATTTAATTTACGACCCGACCAGCATTGTTCATTCAGAATGGGCTCGGGTTGATTGGCGATATTAAAAGTGTCAAGTGGTCCGTGCCGGAAATTCATTGATAGATTTAATCGCCTTGCACTGAAATAACGTGTGACGCAGTAGGATTTGATTTAAGGGGTAAATTGCTAACTCATTAAATCCGTCCGGTCCACTCTCGGTGAGTCGCACTAAAAACCGTGGTTATTTTCAGGAAGCTCGGCGACATCTTTGTACTCTCAAATTTAATTTGTATTAGTGTGCACCAGTACAATAACTTACATTATGTTTAAGAATTTTATAAGTACATATCATAATGATCTTCAGTCTGTTGAAGTTTATTGCTGGACATGGCTTTCTGCATAAAAAGCTTCATGCTTTAAAACCCCAAACTTTAAGATCGTAGTAGATTTTTGTTGGATCGTAGAATAGTTGCGCTTTTCATGAATTTGGTGCGGGAAACTATAGACTGTTATATTATGATGCTAATTATACTCAGTTTAATATTATACAGGATAATTCTTTTATACGGGATAGTATGGTTTTAAAATATATATGACTTAGAGTGCCTTTTTTGAACATATTGTATTTGTTTTAATTATAAGTGAAATTGTTAAAAAAAATTAAGCGTGATTTTAATGATGAAAAATCCATAAATCGATCTAGTTTCATTTTTTTAGTTAAATTTTTATATGTATGACTTAAAAAAATACCATCGAAATCATGTAATTTTGAAAAACATATTTCATTTTTTTAAAATAAAGTCGCTTCAGCCGAACAGTTGTTATTATATAATAATAAGAATTACCTAATTAGGTATTATTCTGTTAATTTCACATTTCAAATTTTAAATACAAATTTTGGGAAAAGTTCACACTTGACAATTTTTTTCAGTGTTAATTACCATGGTATAGTTAAAAGTTGACCGTGTTGTCCATTTAAAGCCATTAGGTACGACAAGATCTACCTTTCAGTACTGTGCTTAGCATTTTTTCAAAGAGCTAGTTCATAATCAATGGAATAGTCGATGTTCCACGTGGCTGGATCTAATATGCGCCCCTAAATAAGTGACCCCTATTCTAACACATAGTTTAGACTAGAACCCTACCTCTTGCNACAATATTCTTTATTGCACAGAAAAATACATAAGGTGAGAAAAACAAAGAGATTACAAATATGTACAATAGCTATCATCACGGAATCGTTATTACTCTGTATAAATATCATTATTCTTCACCATACGCTATTTGATTGACTACTCATGTTTCGTTGTATTTTTGATAGACTAGAGGCGAACGCTTACGAAATTTAACATTTATACTTGATGTATATAGTACCCAATAAAACTTATTAATATATAATAATTTATATAGATAAAAGTATTGGATGAATGAGATTTAGCAGAGGTGGGAGGTCATTGGTAGGTGTAAAAACATAGTGTATATGCAGTATAGTTGTGTATATGTAGTGTAGTGTAAATGTAAGGTCATTGAGGGGGTGATAAAGCACACTGGGCATATGTTTTAGTGGACCTAATGTTCACTATGCGTGTGCTATTTCTTGTGGGTAAAATTTTGGCAGTCTCCTTAAAGAGTAAAATCACCAAATCTATTGTTTCCATCCATCAATCCAACTCCATAACTTATTGAATACGTAAAAAATGATTTCCGAGACGACTGTCAAGCTTAGAATTTGAATTAATATTCATTAATGCGGAAGAAAGAAAAAAGCAGTGATAGCCTAGTGATTTAACCATGCATACCAAATCATTTTGAGTTCAAATCCAAGACACGAACCTTTGACTTTTCAAAAGCACAATTAAATAATTAATTATCACTCGAGGACTGATACCTATGCATACGCCTGAGAGAATTTCTCGACAGCGTGTGAAGTCTGCCAATCCGCATTAGGCTAGGGTGGTGAACCTCTCATCTGAGAGGGGAGCCGCGCCTTGCAGTGCGACATTAGATGGGTGGTGATGATGAATTGGAAAGACAGAATTAGTTGAATTAGCAAACTTCTTGAATACTTTAAATCTTTCTAGTGTATTAATCGCTTTAATAGTACCACGTCATACAGAGACGTTCATGTTTATAATAGATATGTGTCCGGAGGTTAGGTAGGTAGGATTATATTGTTTACATTACAATCACAGACTTCCCCCACCTTCGCCGTGTTCTATGAGATCATTGTGTTACTATTAAGTTCGTGACGTTTCAACTAAATTCAAATACTGACTCGCCAGAGTATAATATACCACTTTCATAAAGGAAATCTATAAAGATATTATTTTATAGTTTACAGATGTCACCAAGGCTGTCGATATTTATATTAATATGTCAGTATTGTGTAATGTTTTATATAATCAGATTCGTTTTCGAAAATCAAAAAAAAAGGTAGGCAGGGACTAAATTTAGTTACGTTCTGTTACAACAGAATCAGTATCAATATCAACTAATCCGTTAATAAAAATTCTACCAGTATTAATGTTACTAACGCTAAATCGCCTATATCTAATACGTTATCTTATAATAAAGACGGATTTTTATTTTAGTGCGATTAGCGCGGCTTGAAGTAGTGATCGTGTTTGTACGTAGCTGGTTCTATATATATAATCTATAAAACTGAAAAACAGCAATTGTAGATAAATAACTTTAGAGACCTCTGATTCATATTGTGAGCATAAAGAACATATAAAATATTTGACCTTCTGTGAGTGCCGATCGCAGGCCAGTACCACATGCATTATACATCTGTCACCTATATTTTATTCAATAACATAAATATTCAATGGGAATATTTATTTGAATTTAAATAAAACATTATTATTATATAATATATCTTTCGCTTATTTTCGGTCGCTATCTGCGCCTGTCTGTTCGTTCGCCGAGTTCTTTTAATTCATTTAGTTCTTTTAATCTACCCAAAGGAATTTGATACAGTGTTCACTATTATTTAGATTTATAGTAATTAAATGTTTAAACAGAAGAAAAAAATACTACAAAATGTTACGAACTACTTATCCAAATATTCGTTTATTACTCCATCAAGTTAAACGGATTTGTATGAAACTTGGTATACAGACCATGTCCTGAATTACATACATAGGGTTGTTTTTATGCGTTCTCATCGAAATGCCTCAACAGCAGGGTATTCAATCATGATGACCTACGGATCTGCGACCTCACCACTGATTATGGGCCTTATAAGAAAGCTCAAAGTCACCCAGCGAGCAATATCTTTACATTGCTTGAAGCTATATTCGAAATTTTCCGGCATAAATTTTGAAAATTCTGAAGTGTTGAAGTGGCTACCCTGAATCGGCAAGCATAGTGCGGGTTGAGTTCCGACTAGGTGGACCGATGACCAAATGAAGGTTGCAAGTAATCGGTCGGATACATGCGACTTACAGCCATTGGGTGTGGCAATCATTAGATAAGGGTTATGTTCAGAAGTGAACGTACATTTGTGGGTTAATATGATTATGATATTAATTCGATTTCCTGGGATAATACTCCAATATTATAATATTTTAACTTATCATGCAAGCGTAATCGTCGGTAGAAACTAATTAGAAATAAATTAAAGTGTGAATCTGACCAAGATATTATACTTGCATAATAACGAGCAAAACACATAATACTTATTTTCTGATAACAACCTAAATATAGGTTGGATTGACTTGTTTATTTTGATTTTTGAATCTGAAATTTTTAATTTAAAAGGAGCAAATAATTTTTTAATTTAAAAATTCAGGCAACTAATAAACGTGCAGTCCACCTTATGGTACGGACAGATTGATGACCTACGGAACGAAATCGATGATCTACGGAAACCTCCGAAACATGTCCTCTGACTATAGGCCTCATAAGAAAGCTCAAGGTCACTCAGTGAGAAATGGAAAGGGCTGTGCTCAAAGATTCTTCATGAGATAAAATCCACAATAAAGTATTTTGAAGGAGAAGTTAAATCAGAAACCTGAAGTGGCAGTGGGCGGGGCACATAGCTCGCATAATATTATAGTAAATATATAATGAGCCTAGAATATTGTTCTGATTCCCAAGGAAGTATAATCTACCCTGAATTTTTATAATCCTAGTATTAAGTGCTAGTACATCAAAGTCGCTTATAAAGCCGTTATCGCATCACATTCAGCTTGAGCTCGACATCGTCTTGGTGTGTTACAAGTGTCTTAGCAATTATTGTGCTGTATACATCGGGTAGTGCCGACTGTTCTTAATAACAGCTTACAGCGGTATGACTGATTAACGGGATATTGATGAAGAGGTCGGGATTACACCAACTAGGTCGAAGATTGGCAATATCGGAAAAGGGAAGATCTTCCGAGTAAACGGGGGTTAAGCCTGACGGGGCCTGTTACCGTTCCGACGGTTGATGTATGTATGCTAAATCGCTTTCACACTTCGCACCGTGATTCGGACTTTTATGATAATATCGTCATTTAGAAGTTGCGCTATCTGTTAACGACGCGTGGTAAGACAAGGTCACTATAAGCCTAACATTATGTAAGTCCACAAATTCCATAGCTGGTCACAAATGATCGTCCTAATGAGTGGCTGTAAGCTTCTTGTATCCATTGATTGCTTGCTTGCTGATTGTAAATTTAATTAGGGGATCTTCCACCTAGGCTTGGGGTAGATCCACAGTAGGTATCCACAGTAGTAGAACACTTCCCGACTCGGGGTTGTCACTATAATATTTAGTGCTACAACTTCTAGTAGTTTTGTAAGCTGTGTCTTTAGATCATTGCCAATTTAGCTTTACTATCTTCAGTAATATCGGTTACTGGTTTTCACAACATATTCTATCTAGTAGAGAAATTCCGAACATAATTCTTGCTATTGCTCGCTGGGTAACGTTCTTATGAGGCCCATAGTCAGCGGCAATGTCTTAATCGTATTTAAAATATCTTCGTCGGTGGTATTTTGACTAGATGTCACGTAGGTTTTCAATCGAGTTGGATCGGCGATTTAACTGTTTCTCGAACTTGGATCTACCTAATTGGACGATGTGATCCATGTATAGGTACTCGAACGTATTGCGTTCCAATTGTCTCTAGCGCAGCTTAGATAGATACTCTTACGACGCGTTGCTGGCAAATAGATTTTGATCTCTTGTATACTTACCGATTATTGTTTCGTATATATCTATACGGTAAGAAACCGAAGCACTACCTACATTTCAACCCAACTAAAGCCTTTTTCATAGTACACACAACTTAAACACAAATGCGGTTTACACTTCTTGTGCTTCTGTATAATTCGTCGCACATACGGTGAGAATGAAACTGACCCAATTCAAAATTTCCAGAAAATGGCACGTTTAAATTAAAAAAGCGTTTAACAACTGAATATTCAAAAAAGTCACTTTTCGGTAAATTAAGGTAATCCCTATTTTACCCGAAAGTGACATTTTTGAATATTCAGTACCTAAATATACGTTAACACTTATATTTCGGTCTCTGTAAACCTGTACGATACCTCTCCCGTAGTATGTCAAAACACATTTGCTTCGGTATCTAAAAAGTATTTGGAGCAGGCTATTTCGGGAGGCTGGATGTAATTAAATTTGATTTCGTGTATTGGCAATGATTTGCGTAAACAAATTATGCTTGAAATTTAGTCTTATCTACGTGTCCTTGCTCTAGACCTTCGACCACCGTAAGGTCCGGCCTGCGGGCGACAAGTAGGACAACTTATTACCCGATCAGCCGTAGGCCCAAGACGGTAATGGACATCATGTCTGCCTAAATGAAGACAGGAGTTTTAAAAACTCCTTGAAAACTAGCTCCAAACTGTCTCCAAACCAGCTCCAAAGCCCACCAAAGCCGTAGCAAAATGATAGTGCGATCACATGGCTTCAGCAAAATGGGCAAGACGTGATCACTCGGGGGGTTTAGGGTGCGAGTCCTAGATAACTCCTCTGAGGTATGAGGTAGGCGTTTTCCCCTGGTTAAAAAAGGTGGTCTTGATCTAGACAGCCTAAACATATTTTTTATATGATGAAGTAAGAGCCTAGAATTTTATCTCTGTCATTTCTCTAATTATAATGTTGCTAACCCTAAGTAGGCGTTGATTGTGATCGTAAATCAACCCACCTCGAATCCAGTACAAATATGACCATGTTCTCACCTTTTATGACGCGTAATACCTTTAACACAGTTTACACCCAAATCGATTAGACATCGATAGTAATCGATTAATACTTGTGCTTGATAAATTCATTTACGATTACTTTATCTTAGAAATTTTTGCGTGTTAAGAGCCACGAAATGTATATAAGAGCATATAATTTTAATATCATTGTAATTTCTACTCCACAAACATTATTAACGACTAGCTTTTGCCCGCGGCTCCGCCCGCGTGAATGTCGGTTTTCTGCTACATGGGAAATCCCAAAATAATCATAAATTTATATGACTTGAAACCACTTTTACTCGAGCTCGCGTTCCTTAACGACGACTACTAAAACAGGGATCAAGCTGTATCTTCCATTCTATTCGATCGGTTTTGATGAAACATGCTACAGTATTTAATTCGGAATAATAGATTATTACTGTAATAGTATCGAATCGGTTCAGTAGTTTGTGAGATTAGCGTGCACGAACGCACAGACAAACAGATTAACGGACAAAATTTCTAAAAACTATTCATTCTTTTGGCTCCAGCAACATAAGTATAAACTATTTTTTTTAAATATTCAATGTACAGACGCGGCTTGTTTACGATTTTATTGTATGTATAGATATAGATGTATATATGTATTCCTTGTGTTCATATAAACTTGCAGTCATCGTTTTAAGAAAAAACAGTCAACAAATTTTTTAGCTAAATCGACCGAAGCGCGTTTTTAGAATATCGCGTATTATTTCAATTAAATTGTTATAATTTTATTGTTTGTGGACCGATTAGAATGAAACAAACACTAAATGTTATAGGAAGCTTGCCACAATATAATAGTGAAAACGGAATTCAAATCGGTTCAGCCGTTTCTGAGATTATATTTTTGGCTTCGGCGACATAAGTAAAACGTGTATGGATTGCTTTTTTGAAAAAAATGTTCAATGTACAATTTACGATTTTATTATATGTATAGATTGAATGGATCAGCGGCAGTGAGTCAGTGTCAACTATCAGGGTTTGAGCCCTGGTAGTGACAAACTTTGTATGATGAGCACGAAGTTTGTACCAGAGTCGTAGATTTATTCATATGTGTATTAGCATTTATCTATATAAGTATAACGTTGTTTAATATCAAAGATATAGTGAATCCTAATTTGTAGCTAGATTAATGTATGCGAATAAAAAAGTGTAAATGTGTAATATTATTGATAAAGTTTATTGTGAACAGTGTTAAATTAAACTGCAAATAATCCCAATAACCGGGTAACTGATCAACACTACTATTATTCGTAGTAACTTCACTGATAAATTTTCACCAGGCCAGCGCGGTAGACTACGGCCTAATCCCCCTCCTGATCAGGAGAGGTCCGTGCCCCTGTAGTGGGGACGATATGGACTGGGTATGACGATGATGATGAAGAATATTTTACTCGAGTAATGGATGTTTATCTATATACGAGTACGTATTAGTATTTATTTATGTAAGTATATCGTTGGTCAGTATCCAAGACATGATCAATGTGTAAATAAAGGTTCACAATATTACATAATTACACATACTAGTATATAATAGATTGGTTACAAATATCTTAATTATTGTTACCTGGGTAAATCTAATTTACTATCTTACAATAAAAAAATGTAAATAATTAAAAATATTGCAATAAATAAACGAATGTTAGAATTAGGTCTCAATTTGATTGAAAATTACAATTGAAGAAAATTCGAAACTATACCATTCAATTGGATCGATAAGAGTTGTGAAGAAAATCTTAGAAACTAAGTAATTTAATTCTTTAGTAATTTAATTTGATTTCTTTTAAT
>WUAW01007228.1:772-21948 GCA_017165845.1 Thaumetopoea pityocampa | reverse complement strand
AATAATTATATTAAACACAATATTGGAAGAGCAAAGTGTATAGGTTGATTTATTGTGTATAGGTATATTGCTGTGTGACTCTGTATATATCAAATATGTCAGATCACTCCGTCTTTCGGACGCTGTCAACTCAGGGGTGCACCAGAATAACAAGCAGCAGCAGCTTCGACTAACATCTATGAGCCCCATTACGCATATCAAGGGTGGAGAGAGATTTACATCTCTCTTATAGAGGAAGCCCGTGTTCATTAGTGGACTTCTACGCGCTGGTGATTATAATATAAGTATGTGTTAGCTTTAATCATTTAGCTTTTATTACCCAAACAAGCTATCGTGATATTGTACAATACTGAATACTAAAGCTGGACCCTGTTACGACAAAACGCTGCAACCCACTCCGGGTTACATCGTTTGATGGTAATACATCGTAAAATAATCTACGATGTTAGCACTTGATATTAGTTTGATCCATAATTCAATACATAATTTCTGTTAAGTAAAAACCAATATTAAACTTCACACTAACCTGAAATTTCGATTGTTTTTGCTAAACGCTGCATTCCAGATTGTAGCGTTTAACTGTAACAGGTTGAAGGATGATACGGGCGCGCGGGTAAAACGCGCGTCACTTGCTTGCCAAATGTACAGGAAAATATTCAATAAATATTACTGAAAAACAAAGACAAACACTTTGGGATAACTACTGGAATATGGATATACAAAGAAGAAGAGATTTTATATCATGTAACGTTGAAAAGAATAAAATTCATGATAGAAAATAATAAGATCCATACCAAGAGAAACTACACTTCTATGTACAAATTACTGAATTAACGGGTATGCAAAACATGTTCCTGGGGACGTTAGGTTTTACGAATGATCAAGCAGTACTAACTGTATTGAAAGCAAATTTAAAGATTTCTAAAACTCCAATTTCAGCGAAGATATCAGCTGCGCCAGATTTAAGAGGTCGACATAAACCAAAACATTCATTTTCCTATGTAATATACATGATATAATATACATTGGAAAATAAATATTAAAAGAGATGACTATTGAAAAATTCCACCCGCTATTTCAACTCATTATAGATTATAGAACATGCACTAAACCGACTATCATCAGTTTTATACCATCTGGGCTGACCCGATGATGATTCATTATCCGCAACAGTTGACAACAAAAATATATCGAGAGCTCATATGAATGCAGACAACAAAGCTGCTGAAAAAGAGGACTGGGATCGCGATATTTACTACAGATATGTAAAAATGTATAATCATTCCACAGTTAATCAACAAACAATTTTTCTTTAGTGATGATGATAGACAAGGTAAATAAGCCTGCAATTCTGATGCATGCATGTTCTGATGTAGCAATGGCATATGTTCTATTTCTAAAAACATGTGATAAAGATTGTGAGACTGTTATTTTAAATGCAATGGGCAAAACTAAAATTTTAAAGTCTGCGCTGCTCAGACTAACCAATGGTTACTACAATGAGATCAAACCCATCGAATTGAATACCCGGAGCCTGGTCATACATACATACATATCAGCTGATAGTTTACATAGTGTCTTGGTCAATAAAATGAACAAGTCAGAAAATTGTGTCGACAACGATGACTTCACTACAGTTAGAAAGTCAAATCTTTCAAAGTAAACAGCACTATACCAGCTGTCAAAAACAAATTTGAAGTAGATGAATTTACAAAAATTAAATATTAGCTAAGCTGGGGGGCTACCCAAAACCGAAAAACAGCAAGGGGTCTACGTGACAGTTTGGGGACAGAAAAGTTTGGGGATCTCTGATTTAGATGATTGTGTTCAGACGTTTAGTTTCGAAAGTATCCGCTGATACTTTACATGGTGCTATAGCCAATAAAATGAACAAGTGAGGAAATTGGTATATTTACAATGACAATGATTTCAAGGAGCTCGACAACATTCAAGAAAAAAGTTAGAAATACCGTAAGGAAAAAAAAACTCGATAAGTTTAAAAACATTGAAGAAGACTTGCAGTAGATGGCATTTCGCAAAAAAGGAAGGACTTTATAAAGCTATTAAGATTTATGCCGAACTGCAGACGTAGGTTTTATGAAAATTCGGTAGTCAATGAAAATATCGAAAATTTGGTCGAATCTGCTTCGGAAACTTTTATCTATGTTAAAATATAATTTTTAACCTTTACAAATAACTGTCTATAAGCATACAGAAGTGGTACAAGTGTTAATTTGTTCAAAACCTAACTACAATATCTGGAATACATATGAGTTAAAGCCGATACAATAAACCAATAAGTAAGTGTGTCACTGCACAATAAGTAAGTGTATCACTGCAAAATTCAGTAATCAAGGATTACAGCGTTATGTTACAACGAAGATGAATATTGGTTAGTTACATGTTATTATAACAAAACATATTTTTTTAATATTGTGAGAGTTTCTTTCAAAAATATACTAATGTTGTTAACATAAAAAATAGCAAATATGAACAATGAATTGAAAAAACAATGATACATTTATCAATACTGAATAAATTTTGGTAACGCGGTAACCATTAAAACATAAACATTTTTTTTCTCAAATTGATGTTTAAAAGTTTACATTGTTTTGTCCTAACAGGGTGGAGCTATAAACGTAATTTTAATGTCATAATCACAAAGGAAACTCGTATATAACATATTTTTATTACTCGATATAAAATTTAATTAAAGTATGTTTTTAATAAATAGTTTCTTTTATTTTTCTTCGTGAACTATACGTTATACAATCGCCGGTTATTAGGTAACTGATTTATAATTTAAATTAGGCCACTAATTTCTACTGTTCTGAATCTTTTATACAGAAACCCTAAATATTTCTGGGATAAAAATAGATTACTCTCTGAAAAGTACCTGCCAATGAACGTTCCGTCAAAATCCATTACGAGCTTAGATCGAACAGACAATTTATTTTAAAACGCTTGATTTTGATAACGTACTAACAACCGTGTGAGCTTGAGAAGCCTTTATTTCAAAATCACTGATAGACGTTTTAATATTGTTTCATTAGTATAGCGTCACTGCCTGGCGATCTTTATTAACAAATCGGTGCTGACTAGCTGAGGAAATTGAAAAATGAAAAATCTGAAAAATTACCTATAATGACCCGCACAACAGTGGAGGCCCATGTCCCACCGTAGACTCAATAAGCTGATGATATTTAATCATTATCGTCACCATTATATTGTTAATGTAGACCAAATTGTTGAAAACTGTATCATTCTTTCGGTTAAATAAATTTCCAATGTGACGACAACATCCATCTCGCGTGGATTTCGCGAGAACCGGCTAGAATCCAAGGCGCTTACCAAGTTTTGGTGATATTGTATGTGATATATTAATAGTTGTATGAGTTATTTTACTCTAAAACCCGCAGCATTTCTGGCAGTGAATTTGTGATCATAGCCTACACCCTTGATATCATGTCTACTTCCGTGCCAAATTTGGAAAGAATCTGATGAACGGTTGAGCCGCGTAAAGTAACAGGAAGACGTACCTTTTTATATTTTTGTCCTTACAGAGATCATTTTAAAAATGTCCGCATTACGATTACTTGTATCGTATAATATATATAATTATTATATTATCTTAATATAACTTCAGCATATTATGTCAAATGAGATATAATATATAGAATACAAATTTTTGCTCGCGGCACTGCCCGCGTGAATGTCGATTTTCCGCTACATGGGAAATCCCAAAACAATCATAGATTTATGTAAAGAAGCTTTAGAACCACTTTTACTTGAGATCTCGTACCTTAACGGTGGCTACTAAAACAGGGATCAAGCTGTATCTTCAATTCTACTGGACTGATTTTGATGAAACATGCCACACTATCTTAGTCAGAATAATAACTTTAAGTAATAGTTTGACTAAAATCTATCCGCTAGTTTTTGCGTGAAGCTCGAACAAACAAACAAACATCGACGTATTTGATTTCAGAAGCCCTTAATTAGTCGATCTGAATAGTTTTTCTATACTATTATAAAAAGTTTTTATTTACTATTTTATAAAATTTGTAAATGTCAAATTTTCAAAAATCAAAGATATTTAAAAACTACTCAGATCGATTAATTAAGAGCTTCTGAAACCAAATCCGTCGATGTTTATTTGTTTGTTTGTTCGGGCTTCATGCAAAAACCAGCGTGTAAATTTTGCATAAAGTCTTACAGTCTCAAAGGTACTATTCCGACTTAAATACTGCGGCATGTTTCATCAAAATCTATCTAATAGGATTAAATATGCAGCTTAGTAGCCGCCGTTAAGGTACGAGAGGTCAAGTAAAAATGGTTCTAAGGCTTTTTATATAAATTTATGATTGTGGCGGGATTTTCTATGTAGCTGAAAACAAAATTGATATTTAACAATTTTATAATAGTAATATGATTTTATAATAGTAAGATATTCTTATCGAAACAAGCTCGCTAGTTTTTGACGAAGAACATTATTGTTTAAATGTTTATATAAAACACCACAAGATGTAGTATTCAGCCATATGCGAAATACCAAATATAGAATTCTCTAACTAATTATACAGGGTAATCACAACTTAATGAGTAAGAGACAATTTTGGCCGAAGAACCCAAGGACTTTTCATTGGATAGACATCTTGCAATAGCGAGCAGCAATAATTGTTATTGCTTGATTGTTCTTAAAAAATACGATTGATCAGAAGATGATATACCCGGGGTCCTATTCATACATAAGCCTATTCTGTATAGTTTATAAATCAATAAAAAAATCACATTATTTAATTACAAACGAGTGTTTTCAATAAAATTACTGTTTGCGTGAATTACGGGACAAACTTAATTTACAGCCACATAGTAGGTGGTACATTTGTACGGTTATAACCATTGATGTATCACGTATATATTATATCTATAGATATAACAGTTACGTAACAAGTTCAGTCGCCCGTATCGCTGACGTAAAAACCTCGATAACGGACTACGTCGCTGTGCACTATTCAGTCATCCGTTTCATGTCATTGACGTAAGGACATCGATACCAAACTACATTGACGTCATTATTTTATTTACCTTGATTTTATTACGAAAAGTTGGAGATTGTTGCATCATCAAGCTTCTTCAACGTTGGTACTATCCATTGTAGCCTAGAAGATAGGCCTCGTTAATATTCGAGAATCGAAAGTACTCGGGCTCGATTCCGGTAGACATGCTAACATTACCGAGGTTTCTTTATGTTAGAACACTTCTCGGGGGGAAATTTAGACTTGCTCCCCTCAGCATCTTGAACTGCTCACAGTAACATAAGCCACACATGACGCCTCCCTTCTGGGGGTCGACCGCCCCTGCTTATTTCGTTCACGATGCCCGATGCGCTCCTGCAAAGAAGTACTTCCAAGGTTTGTATTGTAATGTTGACGCAACTACTCTACATACCGCCCGTCAGAAATCGGGAATTCGGAATTTGCCGCTTGTAAAAAAAAAAAGATAAATACTGATGCAATCATGAAGAAATCAAACGAAACCCAACCGCGCCTACCTGCTACAATGCATTGTGAAGTGTTGTTTCCCATTCGAAGTGATGATATCATCATTCGGTCGACGTTTCGCTGCCGCGTGCAGTCGTGTTCGTGTTCTTGAATAAGAATTTGTTTTGTCTGTTAACAGTGTGACGTTTGTGTGGTGTTAATAAGTAATTATCGGAGGAGCAAGTAACAAAATGTAAGTACATATCATTTATGGCGACTCTCTTGGTTGGACAAGGTCGTTAGATTTTGTTATATTCTGTCGTATCAGTGTCCTCGCACGGCCGAATGCATCAGGCAGTTTTACTTGTTAAATAGACTATAGTGTGTAGATAACGGCGGCAAGTTAGTATATAAACAAAATAACTTCCTAATTTACCGACACCCCGGTGCGTGCCGTGAAAATGTTGAATACTAGCTTTTGCCCGCAGATCCGTCCGCGTGAATACCGGTTTTCCGCTACATGGGAAATCCCAAAACAATCATAGATTTATATAAAAAGCCACTGAACCACTTTTACTTCAGCACTTGTATTCAATTCCTCTGGACCGATTTTGATGAAACATGCCGCAGTATTTAAGGAGGAACAGTATCTTTAAGGCTGTAATAGTTTAACCAAAATCTACCGGCTGGTTTTTGTGTAAAGCCCGAACAAACAAACAAAGATCGACGGATTCGGTTTCAGAAGCCCTTAGTCGATCTGAGTAGTTTGTTTTTAAATGTCTTTGATTTTTGAAAATTTGGCATTTAACAATTTTATAATAGATTACAAATCATATTAATTATTTACACTCGGTGAATTAGCATCAAATACTCGCGCTCCAATGCAGACAAAGCCAAGGTAATTCGGGCGCGTAGACTGTTTCTTTAATCTACTTCAAATTTACATTTTTTTACACTAGACATCGCCCGCGGCTCCACCCGCCTGAATATCGGATTTCGCGCTAAATGGAAAATACCGTAATAATTACAGATTGTCAAAAATAAAGTCTAATAACTATTTCTACTTGAGCTCTCGTACCATAATGGCCGCTAATGAAACAGAGATCAGGCTGTTCTTCAGTTTTACTTGACCAAATTTGATGAGACATTCTGCAGTATTTATGTTGAAATAATACTTTTAGAACTGCAACAGTGTGACCAAAATCTACCCGCTGGTGCGTGCGTGAAGCGCAAACAAACAAACAGACAGACGTGAAGAAAACGAAATATGGTTTCTGTTTCAAAAGCTCTTAATTTATCGATCTAAACTAGATTTTTTGAAATATTTTCAATACACAGACAATGAGGTTTTACAATGATATAATAGTATAGAATATCCGCCCGCGTGAATGTCGGTTTTCCGCTACATGGGAAATCCCGACACAATCATAGATTTATATAAAAAAACCTTAGAACCGCTTTTACTTAAACTCTCATACCTTAGCGGCGGCTACTAAAACAGGGATTAAGCTGTATCTTCAATTCTACTGGACCGATTTTGATGAAATATGCCCTATTATTTAAGTCGGGATAGTACCTTTAAGACTGTAACAGTCTAACCAAAATTTACCCGCTAGTTTTTGCGTGAAGCCCTAACAAACAAACATTGACGGATTCGGTTTCAGAAGCCCTCAATTAGTCGATCTGAGTAGTGATATGTGTTAGATAGATTATTTACACTAAAAGTATATATTGAATGCGCGTCATATGTTTTGTAAGTCGAAACAAGTTTTTCTGTCGTTTGTGTTGATTTTTGTTTTAAAATTTATCATACTAATTTTTTTTTAATTATCCTAAATTACATTTTTGTTTATAATACAAGTATTGCAAGCAAAATCCTCAAATATAAGAAAATCTTTAGACCTATATAATAGGACAATGAGAAAATCCGAACATCATCTTACAGACATGTGACCTTCAATAGCGTCAGTGGAGTGGACTGCCGTAACGAAAGGATTAAAATTAACTTGTTATGAAATTCATTAGATGATTCTTTTTAAATTTTCTGTATTACTACATTTTTTAAGGAAATAAATGTACTTACTTAGTTCTGCATCGTGCAATAACGTTTTACTTTGTAAAAGGCACCGTAAGCGTCTCTTGAATTGCTAGAGCATCGAACTAATCTCTTCAGTGATAAAGTTGTAGCGATATGACATGTCCGAGAATAACATTACACGGTAATACTTAGTGTGTCGTAATCTTCATCTTATTAATATTACCTGTAAGTAGCAACATAAAATAATTCCCAATGCTTCCCCGTCTGGTTTCCGGGATCTAATTAATAATACCAGACTTCTTCCCGTGAATGTTGCAGTCGATAATGTCCAAAAGTTTCGCCGCCGACTGGCTCAATTGTCCGCGTAAAGCGGCTGATCGAATGATTCACAAACTTTATTCTGCAAACTAAAGGCAACAGTTTGCTGCTAACTGTTTGCCATGTGTCACTCATGCCGTCCTGAGCAACTCAAGGTGCTAAGATTTTGGAGAGCAAATCTTAAATTCCCCACCTAGGTATGACGGACATTTTTACTCTTTCCATAAAATACTAAGTATATTTTTTGTAGTGTACTATATTTATAGCGTATTTTGAAAACTACTATAAGAAATCGAAAAAATATCAGTAAACATTGAATTCAAATCGTTTCAGTGGCAAACATGTCGCAGGAAAAACCAATATTCGATTACCACGAAGAGTCACATGGAGAAAAACTGGCTCGCAAATCCAGAGAATCTCCCGCCATGATCATAGGTGAGCGAATACCCAGTAGCGACTATTCGGGTCGGCGTTGGCGTGACAATAGCGTAAATTAGGGTAACGTCGTCACATCCTTCGGAAATCTATGAAAAATACACGAGATTGATAGATAGTTAATTCAGTAATATTATCCTGTGAACTAAAGAACAACCTGTCAACCGAAGAAAATTGTGATTATAGCAAATGTCTTCGTTTAATGAGAAAACTCTCTGACATAGGCCATGGACGTAGGCCCCTAGTAGTACTTATTAAATAGGCTGAACATAATGAGAGGCACGCTAGTTAGTAAATTAAAACTTAGGCATTTATTCGTATTCATACATCTACTGTTACCATTATCAGCCCCTATAAGTCCACTACTAGACCTGGGTCGCCTCAATATAAACGAGGGGTTTGCCATAAGGGGCCATCCATAAATTACGTCACACGAATTTTACAATTTTTAACCCCCCCCCCCCGTCCTTGTCACAGGTTGTCACATTTTTGAAACCCCCTCCCCCTGGTGTGACGTCACATATTTTTCAATTTTATTCAGGACAGCGAGCAGTACTCGCCGACGACTTAAATCTATCTAAACTTAATAAATATAGATCGAGTTCGTAAATTGTTTTATTCGCATATACATTTTGCGTTTGAATATTTTAAATTTTTAAAACATGTGACGTCACAACACTTTGCCCCCCCCCCTGTCCGTTGTCACACAATGTCACATTTTGGTGATTCCCCCCCCCCCTCCCCCTTAATGTGTGACGTAATTTATGGATGACCCCTAATCTCCACGCTTGGCAGGCGTACTGGAGATCGCAGTAGATTGTGACCGAATAACAGGAAAACGCTGTTGCCCATTATCCTTGTATAGCTCTTAGCTGGTTTTCACAGCATCCATAGGAAGAAATGAAATGACGCTGTTATTACGCCGGCGCCACGCAGCGACTACGCTTATCTAATAGTGTTTATGATCAAGTAAGTGCGATCAAGGTGGTGCGATCCAATATTACCCCGAAGTGCTCGAAAGAGTAACACAGAGAGAGGCACCGCAGACAACTTGATCTCGGAATCCCTCGCATAACAAATGCGATATCAACAATAATATATATCAATATACATACAATAATATATCAACAAGATACAGGCCACAGCGAACTTCTTGTCAGTAGCAGAACACCCTAGATATTCATGCTTGCTATAATCTATATCAAATATTCACATAAATGGCGATCTTTTTTAAAAAGTTTAAAGTCAGCCACATTCCCTTCACCCCGAAGGTCCAGATACGTCGTATATATGAAACTAGGAGTTAAAACCAGTCAGCGTCCTCCTACTGTGCCGAAACCCAATGATCACGGGAGTTGCCTTAGCGTAACATAATATGAGCGGAGGAATTAAAATTAAATCGTCGATCGCTCCAGACTAGTCGGGCCTATTGACCATGGCTAAGTATCGCTTGCATAGAAAACGGAATAAATAGATATTCTGTTTTCTTTCAGTGCGGTGCAGGCGGCTCACAGGCGCTCGATGTTGTAATCTTACAAGGAGGCGCGTGTCGAGCGATGGCCGGTTATCGGCTCACACGATGTTGATTATTGTTATTTGTGCAGGTATAGCCGGGCTCGCAGCGGCCGTGGGCTACGGCGCCTTCGCGTACAAGCGGCGCGGCGCCATGAGCACCAGCGTGTTCCTGATGCAGTTCCGTGTGATCGCGCAGGGCGCCGCGGTGGGCGCGCTCACCGCGGGCATGCTCTACACGCTCTACGACAACCACTTTAATAAGCCCAAGAATGACATCACCAACGCGTTGACACATAACAAACATTAATCGCCCTTAGTTAGGCGTTCCCGCGGGAAATAGAACGAACCATGAAGAGAGTTTGTCATACAGGTTTACACCTTGTCGAGTAGAACTATTTTGTATAGCGGAACCCTGAAAATAGTTTGTTCGAATCTTTGGAAGAACCGATTGCTATAGTTTGTATAATGCGTGGTAAAATACCTCTAACTGTTGCTCGCACCTGCATTTTTTCTTTGCAAATGCAGCTAAAACTTTTCATTTCAAATTAATTTTTCTTTTGTCTTATTCCACGTCATATTTTAATAAGTTCTACATTACATCATATATATATATATATATATATATATATATATATATATATATATATATATATATATATAAGGCTATTAATTACTGACAAGAACAGGTGACTGATATTCATAAACTTCCAAGAGACGTGCAGTCGCGAGAATCGTAAAATTATGAACTAAAACGACGCCTCTCTGGCTTAATACTTGTAACAAACACGAAATCGAAACGAATGCCATTGCCATTCAGTTAGTGCAACGAGCCACAAACGTTGAGCGATTGCAAGGTACACAAACAGGAATGATAATCAAATCCTGTCCATTGCTTGTCCAGCAATGGACTTTCACGGACTGATAATGATAATTATTAGATATTAATTGTTTAGTACGAGTAATATAGAAATTAAAATTATTTGTATAAACATCGTCCAAACTAGTTAAACCAAAAAAAGGTACTAGGATTAATTAAACATGTAATGAAACGGCGACATCTCTTAATATGCCAGGGCACATTATGCTTTGTCGCTTGTATTCATTATTTTTGAATAGTTACTTTGAATAAAGATTCCAATACTATAACAGTACCTAACTACTGTTATATACTAAATACTAATGTGTACTTCCATACTGTGGAGTGAGGAGGCTATACGAATAATGATGTTGCATTGGAGTCTCTTTCAAGCTATACTCATATTGGCAGAATTATCTTTTCGCAAAATTAATGTACTCTATATAGGTAGGTAGGATCAATTAACAATGCTACGATTAGATATAACCATTATATCTCTTTTTTTAACCATTTTTGTCGGAAAAATGTATCTTTTTCACAGATTGTGCACTGGAAATGTTATATATAGAGAATTAAAAATAGTTTATATGCTGGTTTTATTAACCCTTATGTCTAAGGCAAGTTGATGACTGCACAGATGGCGAAGTGGTTTAAGTGGTCGCTTCTTCACTGCGGTGTCGAGTGTTGTGGGTTCGATCCCCACACGGGACAACAACTTTATGTAATCCACAAATTGTTGTTCGGAGTCTGGGTGTTCTGTGTTCCCGTTATTTGAATGTTTGTAAAGTCCCGCGATACAGGTATTAATCCTAATGCGGGAGTTGTCTTTAAAAAAAAAGTTGCATGTTGATGCGTTCGAAATCCTAATAGATATTATATAACATTCATAGATAGTAAGTAGCACAGAGACAAAGTAAATGGTACGAATTTACATATTTGCATGAAATATTATTTATACGTTGTGGAGATGGTTGTAGTTGTTGTTAGTTGAAGGAATGTTATTGTAACAAGTAACTAAGTACATAATAAATGTTGGTTTATAAAGATTGGTTTCATTGATAAGAAAAGTGTTAAATTAGGTACTAAATAATTAAAAAATTGTTAAATTTCAAATTTTATAAATCAAAGATATTATTAGAAAAAAATACTCAGATCGACTAATTAAGGGCTTTTGAAACAGAATCAGTCGATGTTTGTTTGTTTGTTCGAGTTTCACGCAAAAACTAGCGGGTAGTATTGGTCAAACTATTACAGTCTTAAAGGTACTAGTCCGACTTTAATATTGCGGCATGTTTCATCAAAATCCGTCCAGTTAAATTGAATATACAGGTTGATTCCTGTTTTAGTAGCCGCTGTTAAGGTACGAGCTCAAGTAAAAGTTGTTATAAGGCTTTTATATAAATCTATGATTGTTTCGTGATTTCCCATGTAATGGAAAGCCGATTCACGCGGGTGGAGCCGCGGGCAAAAGCTAGTGTAGAATAACTCTCGTACCAACGAACAGCGAATGATAACTCAACAGTTGCAATCCAATTGAGACACAATTGGCTCATTTAGTGCTAACCCTGCTTTCTGTGCAGTTCTCAGTTCGACTCTTGTTAAACGCAAAACATTGTACCTACTAGGGTCCTGGATGTATAATAATATCCCGGTCGCGTACCACTCACTGGGTTATTTCAAACTTGTGTACGGTCTACACTGGAGTCACCGTGTATTCAACGAAGAAGGAAATCTTAATGAGAATACCTGCATACCCACATGTGTGTGTATAGTCTATCAATCCGCACTGGGCCATCATGGTAGACTACAATAACTAACTACTAACCTAATCCCTCTTCGGATTAGTGTAGAAGAGTCCACTTTTGTGGTGGGGACGAATATAAACTGGGGATGAAGTCATCCTTATAATAATAAAAGAGAAGATTCCTAATTCCCTCTTTTAAAGGGAATACTCCCTTTAAAAGAGGGAATTAGGAATCCAGCAGTAGATTTAAATAAATTAGCCTGTTTAGCCAATTTGTAATTAGCCAACGGATCTCGCATCTCAACCTATCATAATCCCAACTTTTGCGTCAGGCTCTGCTGTTTATTTTGCAGCGGATGCTGCTGTAAGTCGGGTCAAGATGACCGATTGCTACAATTCCTGCTGACGATCAGTGTTAGTGAAACACCGACTGGCACCTACCGTGTTATGTGCCCCCCAAAACATAGGGAATCCATGGTAATGTTAGTGGTCCAACCGGGACTTGGACCAGTCTCCTGATAAGGAAGGTCCATGACCCTGTGGTGGAGATGAATATGGACTGGGGATGTTGATGATGACTATATTGTTTTTATAGCGAAACTGTGGCAAACAACTTACTAATTTACTAGCCACAATTTCGTTATTGTGGTATTTCAGTAAAACCAACCTCTGGCCAGATCCATTTCATGTAATTCGTCCAAATCGGTTCAACGTTATTGGTATGGTTGAGTTACTAGTATACAAATAATTATCTAAACTTGAAAATATCTAAACTTTTGTATCAGTAAGGTAACATATGTTTTTCTACTGCCTAAGTTACATAAGATACCCTAGTAGGATGAATGAATGCATCTTGACCCTGTGGGAGTTTTGATAGCTTTGTCCTAATCCTCTTCTATGAAAGGTCCTTCTTTTCATCGCTTAAAGCAGCTTTAATAAAGCTACAAACATTAGTTTGAGTGCTGAAAATTCCTAGACAAAGAAGATTCAATCGCATTCCAACCAATGCACAGCAGCCGTACAACATTGATTCAAACTTGAAACCCATGTTCAGTTCTAAAGTTTCTACCTTCGTTTCACAATTACTACTTGTGCTGCTAGACAAGTTTATCCTACAAGTATGAATATAGGATATTAGTGACTGCGGGCCTCACCGATGTAAAAACCGCTCGGATGTCCCTCTATGCGATTTGCGACTAGAATGTGTTACTATGGAGACCGGGGCGTATATACCTGCCAATACGTGCGAAACATTCATGTGGCCGATAATTAATTTTAGTATTGCATATTTGGTAGACTGAGACAAAATTGACGTGACCGGTTATGGCCAAAATAAAACCTTATCGGAAATCTGCACGTTTAGAAGACAGGAAATTATCAAACCCGTGTTTCAGACGACACGATTTTCGATAACAGCTAAATAAACTGTATTTTTTGCCATGAAAGGAAGACGGTCGTTCGACGGAATTCTGAAACGTAGGAAATTGAGCAATCACACTAATGAAACTGAATTATTACCGATTACTAAGATGGCCTCCCCCTCCTATCTCCACAGAATCCTATATCCGCGCTCAAGATAAATCCCTATCGCTTCGACTCCATATGTAAGTTTTTGGTTGAATAAAAGCTTAAAAACCTTATACTGCTCAAAAAAAAAATCCAAACAAAATGTGATTTATATTTAGTTTGGTAATTTATTTTATGAAAAAGATATAAATAATTAACGGTCCACTGTATCTATTGCGTATTGCGTGGATTGTCGATCGTGATCAGCATTCACCCGAAAGGAACTGGTGAAAAGGTCACACGGACCAAATGATAATAGGGTAGACCTCTCGATAGAGTGTCTTTGATCTTTTTCTTTTGATTCTTTGATCGAGACCATTGATACCCAAAGTGGTCTATATCGACCCCCGGGGGTCGACGAGGAGGTGCAAGGGGTCCACGCCTACTGTCAAAAAACATTTGAAGTTAATAAATTTACAAAAAATTCATATTAACTACGCTTTGGGGGTCTACCCAAAGGTAAAAAACATTACAAGTGGTCTATGAGAGAAAAGTTTGAGGACCTTTGATCTAGCTACACTGTACATACCTAATAGATGACCTAATAAATTTACATTTACATACATACATACACTCACGGCGATATCCCTTAAGGGTAGGCAGAGACCATAGTACATATTACATACATACATACACTCACGCCGATATCCCTTAAAGGTAGGCAGAGATCATAGTACATACTACATACATACATACACTCACGCCGATATTCCTTAAGGGTAGGCAGAGATCATAGTACATACTACATACATACATACAGTCACGCCTCTTTCCCATTGGGGTAGGCAGAGGCCACTTCTTTCCACCTGCTACAATCGTTTAATGTAGTAAAGTGGCTATCTGCAGCCCACATTTCGCCTCCGCAGGCAACGAGACGTGTCGGGTGGCGAACCACGACGCCGCCATTTTATAAGGTTTCAAAAGTTCCTCATTGCGTTCCCACGGCTTAATGGAAAGGAAAGGAAAGAGGATGAGGTAAGAAAGGTGTATTGAGCAAGGAACATGGAATTTGGGAAAAGAACTATAGGGTATAGGATACTACTATCTCGGAAGGAGTAGGAGACAGTAGTAGCTCGGGGGGCCGGGGTCGCACACCCGTATACTAAGTCTTTGCCGGACAGGCTAAAAGAGTACTACCTAATAAATTTAATTCTCAATAAATATACCTACCTCTAATAAAAACGGAAAGGCGTGTCTCGAAAAAAAATCAAAAAAGAGTTGAAAATGATCAAGGAGTTAGATGAGTCTTACACCTAACCTATGAATAATAATCATCATCACTATTAATATACAAATTTATTACAAGCGAGGCTGCGGATTTCAGCTAATCTAATAAATAAGAATAAACAATTTCAATTCTGTTAATACGTATTAAAGTTAGTAAGGGGTCATTATTTTTCATAAGACCTAAAGCAAACAAAACATACTCAAAATACAATAGATACGTGTAGCGTCGGAACAATCTAATATTTAGTACAGTAATACCATAAAAATGAGATATGTTACGGTCACACTACCTTACCGTCTAGCGCCTGTTACCGCGATAATTACAGCATTGAATTACCGCGTGAACTGGCGCGGTTATGTACCCAAACATTGTACGCTGCCTACGCGAACATCATACAAGTGAATATTCAAAATGCGCTTCATAGTACATTTCATATAACAATAGTATGCAAAAAAAAAACTAAACATTAGAAGAAATCCATACAGACAATAGAAATCCATATAGAAATACAGACCTTCACTATAGAGCGCCACAATAGATGGTATCTAATTGGATTTTTGCAACCAACATTTGTGGATGACTATGCTTGCATAACAAATATGAAATTAATAATTTCTGTTTAATAGATTAAGTCACTTTCTAAATTTACTTTATTGGAACTTAACAATTATACAGAATGTTTTTATTTATCAATACATACATACAGAAACTAATCAATCACATACATTAAGCATTTTCTGCCAGTTATGTGTACTATCATATAACTTTGTGTGAATAATTCTGAAAATTCTTGGCTTGCTAGCAGATACCATGAGACAAATCCTTATATTATCCCTATATTGTAGCCGCTATCAACACATATGAACTAATGCAGCATAATGGTGGCCATAGTTCTATTTGTTAATAATAATAATGTTTAATAATGTAACCAATGTTTATTTTTATAATATTCATTGTGGTTAAAGGTTTTGTAATCTTCTTCAACCATAATGTAAAACATATCAATCAAAGTTAAGTAAGTCAAGTTTACAATACACAAGCTCTTATTCTTAATATCACACTAAAATTGTTCCTTAGTAAGACAATAGTGCTGATTATGTTGTAACAGAACTTAACTTCCTCTCTATCTTTTTCTAATGTCAAACGCCTAAACGAGATAGCAAACATTTATAGCGAGTACCGACCTCTGTTTCTGTCAAACGGTTCAAAAAAATGTTGCATTTTTGCATATCTTTAATCTGTGTGTTCCAAAATCACACCTAAATTTTGACGTTCTTAAACGAAACTGACAGCACTAAAATTGTAGTTATCTCGTTTTTGTATTTGACAATAGAAAAAGATAGGGAGAGACCAAATTTAGTTAAGTTCTGTTACAACAGAATAGGCACCGATGTCAAATTGCACAACTCTTAATACTGATTAATATTACATAAATATTGAGGACATATTTAAAAAAACAGAATTCGTAAATCATTTATATAAAATAAAGTTAAACTGTTTCAATTCTATCCATTTTGAGTGTTTCACCCTTGAAGGTAATTTTAACATGATCTTAGTTTCGAAAGTATGTGATTAAATTTATCAATGTTCTCAATGATTTAAAGGGAATCTTCTTATAGGCAGAAGGGAGCCAAACAAAATATGCTGAACCACTGGGAACTTGGCCAACACCTCCTTCTTATACATTTTAATAAGACCCTGGTTTATTTTCGCCCATGAACCCACAGCACTGATACTCCAGAGCTGATTAGAATGCTCAGCAAATGGTCCCTTTTTCACCTCCTTTATGTATTTTATGCATGACAAGAACATATATTCATTGGAATATTTATCAATAATATCATCATCCAGAAACTTTGCTGGTGGATATATTCTAGGCTGGTCAATAAGTTGTGAACTGCCCCATATGAAAGGAATAAATTGATAATCATCTAAACTCCATACACCATGACTGCCGGCTGGTTCCATTCTATAGGTCTTCTGTAGACGTCTTGCTATATGTAAGTATTTATTAAAGATCAAAAAGACAGTAGCTACATTATCTTCATGTTGAAAGTTTCCTATTTTATAAAGGCAACAGAGAAACATAACAAATGCCATCTCATGTCCGGTTCCATAGTCAATTCTAGTTGAGTTGCCAAAGCTTTCTTCTAAGTAAACTTTAATCTCGGGTATAGCTAAATGTATCTTGGGATGTAGAGCTTCCTGTAACATCATAGTACTGTTTGCTTTAAGTTTTCCTAGCCAGTCTCTAAAAGATGTGTTCCCAAATCTTTGTGGTTGTTCAACAGGTGGGAACTCATCTATCAACTTATCAATGCTTTCAAGCATATGTAAAATTTTCTTAACATTGTCTGAAATTATACAGTCAACTGATAATGGCTTCCCTTTGATTGTTTCATTGAGTGTTGCTATGAAACCAGTGTATTCCATATATGCTTCAGATTTTTCCCACAAAGCCATATCTGTAATAGTCTTCACTGCTTTCACTGGTTCTAAAAAGCGATGGTTAAGTGGAAGAGGTCCAGGTGCATTTTCATTTTTATTAGCACTGTCACCAATTACACTTTCAGTATTCATCTGAAAAATCATGTACAATGGTAAAGTATGACTAATTAATAATATTAGTGAGGAAATAAAAGGAAGAACCTAAAAAGTTGATTTACACACTACAGCTACTACAGCTCTATCTGCTTTCTTGAAGTAGTAATTAATTAACATAAGAAAACAATTGCTATCTTTCTAATGAAGTGATCCAGACAATTTTGTTAACATTAATATTACAATATATATTTTCAAACTTGTACTCAATGACCCACAATAAATCCACTACACAGACGATAAATAATAAAAGTACGCTCGTTAAACAAGTATGCTGCCGCACGATAAGCTACGACTGAAGGTCAGAGATGTCAGTTCAGAACTAACGCACATATAATCTTTATTATTTTATACAACAGTGAAAATAGTGTGACCCTAATATGAGTGACAAATAACACTATCATGGAGCGAATATTACGAGGTATTATGAGATATCGTGTTTTAGACCGGGCAAGCATGGTAAAACAATTTCAAGAAGTGAGAGACAACCCAACGGTGTGTAACTGACCTTGTTTTCTAAACTCACAAATAGTGGTCAATTTGTTAATCTATAATAGGGCACTAATATTGATCAACTTTATCCTCATTCGGTACTGAAAATTAAGTATAGGTAGTGAAAATTAAGTATATTAAACAGTGATCTGTTTTCAGAGGTTTATTCTGACTTTGACAGTTGGCTCTGACTGACTCTGACTCTGCTTTAGGTACTTTTTTTTACGAATTTGTTTCCACAGACTAGGTGGGTACCTACATAGAGCTTAATGCTTGTTTTGTTCAAAAATCACTTTTATTTTTATTAATCCTAATAACTAACTATAAGCATTGTTCCCATTTAATGCAAATTTACTAAACTGTAATTATTTCAATTTATAAATAGAACAACGTATTGTAATACCTAAAAAAATGATATTTTAAATAATTTAAAATATTTATATTTTCCATTTCATTGTCAATGTGACTAAATTAAATAAGCTCTCTACAAACACTAAAATGTACCTCATTTTTGATATAAAATAACATCTAATTATCCTAATAATTATTACACTAATTGATCATTTTATTTTATTATTCTGTTTTCATTTTTTTTTTGACGCGGTAGGAGAATGGTGAGTACCTACATTTATATACGACAGTGAATAGTGTGTACTGCTAAAGAAAAACGAGTCGTGTACCTAATGCTGCGAAATACGTTTACTACGGAGTATTTGTGGAGTCAGCTTGATTGATCGAGTGAGAAATAACGTGATTAAGGGTCGGTGTAAGTTGAAGTATGATGTTGTGACAAGGATTGATAAATGAACGCTCCGATGGTTTGATCATTTAGAAAGGATGAGTGAGTTTCGAACATATTAGACAAATGTGAGTGAAAGTGTCGAAAGAGGGCGTCCAGGAAAAACCTACCTCAACCAAAGTTGTTGTTTCAAAAAAGTAAAGTTCGTAAGACATTCGTTGATCAAGAACGAACGTGTATAAAAAGATGTATGAATGTGGTTGAAGCGAGAAAGATATCCTTTTGGAAAAACTTTAGAGTCCAAAATTACTCTTACTTCCTTTGTCAAATAACGAGTTTTTCTGAGTAAACAAGACTTCAGAAGACTTTCTCAGACTTCTAAAAATAAAAATTCTGGAATGTTATTCGTTGTTATTAAAAAAAAATTGGCAGTTTTTTTAGAAAAAATATTCCACAAGGGATGTCAGGATCATAGTATACTGCGAACTGTGGTCTCTGCCCACCCTTACGAAATGCTTACCATATATAATATATAATTTGCGTAAAACATCGTTTGCAAAAAAAGCAGAAGCCATTTTGACTAATTGAGAAACAACCAATAAACCATCCGAACATTTTTACTTATTACATGAATAATCCTATTCATATATACATGTAAATAATTATTACTTACTAATAAATTATTCCATCATTTTATATATAGCCCAAGGCAGTATTCTACACCTGCATGGACAGCAGAATGATTCCAACTAGATTCACAGAAACCAGTGTTGGTGATATGTTTGTGGGTTGGTAACAATTTTAAGAATATAATTTTAATAGTATATTACCCACTTTTTTTCTGAGCTATTTCACCCAAATCTCGATGCCATGATTAGGCCCACTCTTACACTGCCACTTATACATCTTTATCACGATGTTCTCTAATCCATTTAACATAATTGTCATAAAGTTCAAATTAATTTAAGGCTTTCATTATGATAGATTGATACCTTTAAATTAAAAATGTTTAATTATTTCAGTCAGAAATGCTGGAAACGTAATACCTCATTCCCAATATTTTATTGATGAAATGACCAGCTGCGAACCAGCCGCATTAGAGCTTGGTTGTATCATTAATGATATCAGACACATCATAGTATGCGGACATAGTGACTGCAAGGCAATGAATCTATTGTATAAACTAAAAAGCAAAAAGGAATCTAATATTGTTAGTACAAACATCATATTTACTTTATTGTTTTTATATTAGGTTTTTTGCTCACTTTTTTATAATTTTATAGGAAAAAAGAAGATTGTCTCCATTAAAATCCTGGCTTTGCACTCACGGTCAATCAAGTTTGAATAAATTTCTAGAAATGAATGGAGATTTCAAGAAACCGATATTGTTTACAGCTGAAACTCCACAGCGCAAATTCGTCGCTTATATAGATCCAGATAATAAATTTTGTATCGAAGACAAGTTATCACAGGTAACTTTTTTACAGCGTGGAAATGCCTACAGCATTACATCGCATCCAAGGCATGAATACAAATTGATTTCGGTTCATTACCCACCAATACCGCTTGGCGTATTCATGCGTACCTATGTGCCCCATCATAGGAATCATGCTAACATACTTTACCATATTAGGGCGGGTCAGCCGTTTGTCATTGCTCTTCTAGCCGGTTTCGCAGCAACCGTAAACCGGAGTCTGCGCTCTCATACCTACAAGCTCTCGGGCCGGCTATCATGTACGACATAACATAGAACTCGCTGGCCCTTTACCTCCCATGTATTCAAACATACACTCTCGTACACGCACACACACGCGTACACATACATACGTGTTCACATATGAAGCTTTAATCTCTACTCTTGGGACACGCACAGGATGCTGAGCACCTCCATGACCCAACGGTGTTCAGGGTGCCCTTCCTTCCAGCCACCAACTTGACTTTCATCGTAAAGAGCAAAGTACTATTGTGCGTACTACCCTATTGTTTTGGTTCACCTTTGTAATTGTTTAGCTTATGCTAAACAAAACTATAACAAAGCTATACTTATACATATATTATTACACTTATACATATATATTATACTTATACATATATATTTTGACGGGCCTCGTGGCGTGTCGGTAGTGATGCCGACTGCCATTCACGAGGTCGCGGGTTCGAT